>JAWWEU010000125.1:7941124-7987419 GCA_035583155.1 Acropternis orthonyx
TTTATTTTATTTTATTTTATTTTATTTTATTTTATTTTATTTTATTTTATTTATTTTATTTTATTTTATTTTATTTTTAATGTATGGGGCATAAAAGCTGATTCCCAAGGACTTAATAAGTTACTTTTCAATAAAAGTAGTAATCAACACCTGAACAACTCTTATAAAAATTATGTAAGACATTTATAGTTGGGCTTGATGATCTCAGAAGTCTTTTCCAACCTTGTAGATTCTATGATTCTACAATTTCAGAGTTTGATAAAGTTAAAGAACAAACAGCATTTCCAGGGGAACAAAAAACCCAACCCAGACAAATTTTTTTTTCCTCCTGTCCAGAATCCATTCTTTTACTGAAACTAAATGAATTGAAGGACAGAGACAGCTCTCACTAAACCAAGTAGTATATTACATGCCTCCTCTATGCAGCACTTCTCAGTTTAGAGTTAAAAGAAAAGCAATATAATTAAAAATGAAGGCACAATAAGGTCTACTAACTACAACATCTTCAGAAGACAGATCAAGTTGTCTAAGACACATAAGATTTAAGGTGGTCTTTTCAGGTGGTATCAGTAAAAAAGTCACAGTTGATCTTAACTTCTGTCAAGCCAAGACTGACTTGAAATGCTGACTGAGGGATACAGGGCATTAGACTCACCACAATGTCTTTGAAACATACTAATTTTCAGTCTCATATATAACAAGAAACTATTTTCATGTTTTCTCCTTTAGCCGAAGTACACCTATCCCTCCAAATGTATTTGTATTCAGTAATAAGGTCCTGTTAGACAAACACCTGTTTTTCACTTTTTGTAAGGAGAAAATAATTGTATCCTATTTTCATAAGGAAAAAATCAAAACAACCCAATCACAAAAGCCATAGAAAAACAAGGAAAATATTGATAAAAGTAATCAATAACACTGATAAGAATATTGGAAATTAATACTAGAAACTTACTTTCATTTGTCTTTTTATTCGTTGTTTTATTTCACTAAAAACAGACAACTTACAGTTAGTTTATCTGTTAGCTTATTTTTCTTTCCTTTCTTGCCTCTTTTTTAGTAAAAAGGTAAGTTTACAATTTTACATTACAGAGTATTTAATTTTAAGTTTTTAACATTTTAAGCCTGTTGTCTTCATGGGCTAAGAAACACTGACCCTGGTGATCCAGCTTCCTGGCTTCTCTTTGTTGACAACAATTTCATTATGCATATTGAACCCAACAGCTTGACCTTTGAAAGTGTAAGTCTTTGCACCTAGGCAGAGTTATTACTAAGGTTATTAAAACATTGCCAAGTGTATAACAGAACCTTTCCCGTGCCTACTGTTCTTGGCTGAGGAACTGGTCACAAAAGGTTTTTATTGTACAGATCCCCTCCCACAGATCATCACACAGAGGTATTTTGCACCAGTTGATACAAAAAGAAAAGGAACAAGAAACAAAAGCAAAAAACACAGTAAAAAAGTAAACAAACAAACAAAACAACCAACTAAAAACCTGAATGTACAGTTTAGAAAGAAAATCCTCAAATTTCACACAATATCACATGAACTTGCCTAGTGAACAGAGGTGATTGATGAGTTTGAATGAATTGAGACATATTCAACTAGTAGATGAAAAAAGCAATAATAAAAAATTCTAAGACAGTATTCAGATAAACTTTTGAGTTATTCCAATTACTTCTGTAAGTAGAAAATAAAACAACAAAAATAGCATGGCTTTTTGTAAAAAAAAAACCCCAAACCTTTTTTCCATTGGTAAGGTTTCAACTAAAATGAAACTGAAATCAGCTCATAAATATTGATCATTTTGAGCACAACTATTGCACCATCCTTAGTAAACTTTTTTTCTATATATACTTCTTACACTCCCAAACTCTCCAGTATAAAATGCCTGCCATTTTTTTCAGAATATAAATAAAATTCAAGTGAAAACATGCTATAATTGAGGCCAGCTTTCCTGAATCCTAGAATTCCTCTACCTGGCAAAGGTAATGAAATTTGGCTAGATATTGATGTAAGATTTTCTTACAAGCAGCAGCAGAAATGGAAAATCAGAACAAGTGTGAGTGATTACAGGAACATACATCAGTGTTCCAGGGCAATAAGAAAAAATGAAAAAAAACCCCAAACATTTTCTCTTTGAATGTCAATGTTTGCATATTGTGTATGAATGTGCATGATTTGACTTCATCAGAAACAATTTTGGAGCTAAGGAGACAAGGTTTTGGGTTACAGCAAACCATGTGTTGTTCATTTGTGTTCATATCAGGCTTTGTAAAAGTACCTTTTCTTTAGCACAAAGTACTCATACAGAAAAACCTTTCTGTCACAGCCTAAAATATGTTAATTTGTCACTCACTGTCATTACTCTAAGGTTTTGTATAGCTGGGTTTCTTTTCCTTGTTATTTATCATTCCATTTATTTCACTAAAACTCTTAGGGGAGGTTGCAGAAGTAATTTGTAGCTGCATAACAGCTGGTTTAGATTTTGTCAGGATTTCTGTTACATTTTAGTGTGCTTTCAGATTATGTTGTCTTGTGCTTAGTGTGTGTAATCCATGGCTGTATTAAAAGGATACTTGACCGCATTTAGTGTAAATAACGGTGCCATCTAGTCACATGAAAACAACCAGCAAATCAGCTTACAATTAGTGTGCTTCATTTTATCCGAGGGACGAGGACTAATTCATAGTGCTAAGGATCACGATAGCAATGCCTTTAATTAAATATGACATCATGGTTATGCCAAATGTAGACCTTGAATTCTGGTACAGTTAAAATGAAAGATGCATAATCCCAGCAGTCTTTGAATTGGTAGTGCTGTAACCAGCAATAGATTAAAGGACTTATTTTTTTTAAATTTTAAAAATAATAATAAAAAATGCTGAACTGTTATATTTTAGGAATTGGTACCTACAATGCAGCTTCCTTAATCCCTTCCAGATGGTTAGCAATAGATTAGCAGCCTTTAACTGGGGGGGGGGGGGGGTGAAAGGAAAAAAAAAGGGGGAAAAAAACCAAACCAAAAACCTATGATTTTTGTCTCTTGCAGGGCTTTCATCAGAAAAGCAGCTCTGAAACAACATGCACTATGCAGTCCTATTTCTAAGTGCCTCGTGCCTCTTCCCAGCACAAAGATTAGGAAGGAGGGGGCAGACAAAGGTGACGTTAGTTACCTTGTCATCTCCAGAGCTCCCCAAGAGTTTAGTCATCCACACCCTGGCCCGGGTGCTATTCTGGGTGCTGAAGGCAAGTGGCACACAGCAGCTGAGATGAAATGAAATCAGCAAAACCACCTCCCTCCCTCCCTGACATGCTGCTCCCTCAGCTGGGATATGACTGTACATGGGCAGATGCAAAAAAGGCCTACACACTATGGCCCTTCATCTCTTCTGGGCACGGATCTGGAATATAAGCTAAAGCTATGTACGGATACTGCTATCTTCTTTTTCCTCTTTTTGGTTTACCAACATTGTTTTTGGGCCATAGCTTTTCAAAATCAAGGCAAACAGAATTGTTACTTTTCTGTCTCACAAATGATTTATTCTCTTAGTTTCCTGCAGATACCCTCTTGTGAGATACAGGCACAGCCATGCCCAGACCACTCCTTCAGGAGCTCCAGGAAAGCTCCCTAGGAACTGTGCTGCGGATGAAGAAAGGTTCATAAAGCTTTTTTGAATTAAATAAATCAGGCTCAGTGATGTGATATCTTCTCACTTAACATGTTTTTGATTGCTTATAATGCTCTCTGCTCCAGAAAGCTGCCTTGCACCATCATGTCAAATTATTTTGACTATTACTTCAAGTTATGAGGAGCCAGGAAGGAACTGCACAGACATTGCTGCAGACAGCATTACACAGAAGGCATGAGTTGCTTCCAGTGAGAGACCAAGAGTTTTGCAAATGCAGTCAAGTTCTGAATTTTTATATTTTCCAGACCACAGGGGAGAGTGTTCAGTTTTCTCAGGTCTGTGTGAGAAAACACTAGATGGAGAGGTCAGAGCATTCCCACCGACTGGGCCTGGGGGTTCAGGGGGATGCTCTGTGCTCACAGACCCCTTTACCCAGAGCGAAGTAGCATACAGGCATGATGGCATGTGGCTGCTTGCATCTCCCCTAGCTTGCACCTCAGCCAAGCCCACCCCAGACAGCTGATGACATGACCTGCCAGCACCACACACCCACTGATGCCACCTGCCAGCATCACACTCCAGCTGATGTCACCCACCAGCACGGATCACATCAGGAGCTGCACTGAGAAACTGAGGTGAGCAGCTCTGGAGTGACCCAAGACCAGGGAAATTTGGTGTTCCCATTTGTGCCTGATACCAAAGACTACCTAAACTACCCCTAGGCTTTATGCTGTCAAGTTGTAAAATCTAAAGTAATCACGTTACAAATCCTGAAACCTCATTTAGCAAGAAAAGGTGATTATTACTGTTTTTATTATATTCTTCCAGTCCATAATACAAAATAATTTTCTCCTCGGCTTCTTTCCTAGATAGGACTCGTTATATTTAAATGAGTACGCTGTGACTTGCCAAACTTTAATGATTGTGCAGATGAATATTGTAGTTTAGCTCATGGTGAATGAGCTCCTTGTGGCACTTACAACCAGTTATTAAAAGTTTAGCTTCCTTACAAAAGTTTATTGTGATACTAAAAAAACTGGTTTGTCACCTAATGGCAAAATTATCAGAGCAGTAAACAATACCCAACTGTAACTTTGCATAATGTCAAAAAAGCTACCATTAGGTGTCATCTATTATTATATTATTTGTGCTTTGTTTCAGATGCTTATGTTTGTAAATACGTTATTTACTGTTTTTAATATGAGTGCCTGACATTTCAATGGAACTTGCTGACAGACTATTCATGTCTCTGGAAAGTTAAGAGCTACACAAATCAAGTAAGCTTTACAGGAATTTCATTTTGTAAGTGTAAGCAATTTCTATAAATGTCAAAATATCTCCTTTCATCATTCTGGGAACCAAATGCTTTCCATTTTAATTTTCTTTTTAAATTTATATTTTCATTTTTTAAAGTATTAGGTAAGTTTTCCAGTAAAAGGTGTTACTCTTAGAGAATTAAGGTGTTTCAGTCAATAGTTACCTATTATTTTGTCTTATGTAGACAATATATTTTTAGTTTTTCCTTCTTTTCAGAAAGAAACCAAACTTCAAGAACCTGTCATGCCTTCACAGTCATGATTATTGCATTTGCCTTTAAATTAGCCACTGTAATATGTGAGATATCTAAGGGCAAATAGGCTAGGAAGGAGCAGTTGAATGTTACAGCCAGATAATCTTTAACACATGGCAGATTCTCATGCTGGCTTTACCCCTAATACTCCTGAGCATCTTACAGCTAAAATACAAAGTAGTCTGCAGTGTTGTTAGGCTTTAATACTTTTAAAGACACATTGAGTGTTAATGGGGTCCTCTGGATTTAAGGCTTTGTTGTTTATTATACCCAGACTGCCTGGGTTTTCTCTAATGACATTCTCTAGCAAGTCACCTAATTCCTGACCTGCTGTTAAAGTCAGAAACCCCTGGATTATCTCCATCCACCTCCCTGCCTGGAGCAGCCTCACTTCAGCAGTGCAGTCTGAGTCATATCACTCCCCAAACGATGCTTCAGACCCCAAAATATGCTCGCACGCTGTGTTCCATTAGCATCTCTGCAACACTGGAGCACACATGGAAACATGAAAACAAAAATACATCCAAGTTTCCAAAGTGGGCTGCTTGCATTTCCCATTGCTGTGCCAGCATGATACCCAAACACAGCTCAGCAGTGCTGGCTTTCCATCCCCAGTGCAAAGCTGAACCCTGCTAAAGATTCCAGTACCCAAACAGGAGAAGTAAGGCACAATGCAGCATGTAGGAAACTGCAGAGGCAGCCAAAGAGTCCAAGGTGAAAACTGAAAACAAGTGGAACTTCCATTAACAATGTTCACCTGTCACCAACACAAAACTCACTCCTGGAAGCAGGATTTGGGGTCAGGAGTGAGACCCCATACTTTATAAACGGTTCTGGTGTCTGGCTGTGCAGTGCAGCTGCCTGCCAGGAGCAGGGAGAGATTGTTTAACCAACCAACAAACAAACAAAAGCCACAAAACAAAACAAAACAAACAAAACAAAAAACCACAAAACCAACCAAACAAAAAACCACACCCACAAACAAAGAAGAAAGGAGTTTTTTACAGCGTAACCTTTACTCTGAAACCCTGAGTATAGGTAAAACCATTTCTTTTATGGATTTCTACCTCTGGATCAATGCTGTTCTCATTTGGATGTGCTAAAACTGAAATAAAGGCAGCATCAAAGAGTTAATGCCACTGTTACTGACTTTCTGCTAAGACAGATGTGTTCCTCTTCCCAAAGGAATTATTCAGTCTTCTGTCATCTAAATCTTCAACAAGGTTCCCACTATCTCTCATGGCATCAGCCTGGAACACTATAGCACTGCAAACAAGAGATCAGTCACAGCTGCACATTCAAGCATTCATAGGCATTGCAAAATGAAATCCATAACTGTGATTTTCTAAATATTTCTAATAGATTTGTCTCAGCTGCAATACCAAGAAGTATCTTCACTTTTGACTTGCCCAGTACGACCTCGCAAAGCTCCATCATATTTTACTCTCAGCTGCCATATTTTGTTTTAGGATTTTGAAATGGGGATTTTGAATAAAGTTAAGGGTTTCTGCTAGGCATTAAAATGTCACTGAAATTCAATCAAAGATAAGTGCTTAACTGCATTAGAGAACTTGAAAATTGTGACATACACTCAAAGGCACAAACTAGTTTTTACCCTGTGTTTTTTCAAGTTGAGGAACAATTGGCATCCAAAAGGGCCATGTTTTGCTTTGGCTTTTTGGTGTTTGGTGTTTTGTTTTGGGTTTTGTTGTTTTGTGTTTTTTGTTTTGTTTTGTTTGGTTTGGTTTGGTTTGGTTTTGGAGGGGGTGGGGCTGGGGTTTTTTTGTAATATAAACAGTAATGACTTCTTACAAATCTAGAGCTGATTAATCTTAGAGGTATCAGAGGGAATTCATCTCAGTGCTGCACAGGGACAATGAGAGGGAAGATTTGGGGTTACAGCAGCAGCCCCGAGAGAACTCAGTTTAATTTCCCGCTGTACACAGACTGTCTGAATCGTATTGAAGAGAGACATTTAGGCTCAGATCTTTAAAAGTACTTCAGTTCCTAACTTTTATTGAAACAGGTGACTAAATACCTTTGAAGAATAAGCTCTCAGATTCTCGTATGAATTAAGGTCCGTAATAGGGAGCTTAGGTAGAATTGGGGAAAACTAACTCCAGCAGTCCAATTTTCAAAACCCAGCAAAATTCATTTAAGGTGGTGTCTATGGATGCCTATATGCTTTCACTTAAGAATTCTTTCTTGAGCAGCAAATGTTTGCTTCCATCTGTGTTGAGAATTTTCTCTATGTAGTTAATAAAGGAAAACATATGTGCTTATTTTCTAAAATGAGGAATGATCCTGTCATCTCGCAGTTGCCTAACAGCCAGGAGTAAATAACATCAAAAACAGCAGTCCTAGGCTATTTACATGCAAAAATATATCTGAAGAAGAAAGTTGTAGATATGCCCCAGTTTCTAAATGGTAGCTCAGGTGCTGAATCCCTATGCCACCATGCCAAAGACACATTCAATGGCTTCTTCAATTTGAAAGTGTTCAGTTCTACATCTAAGGAGAATCCTAAAGCTCCCCTGCTTTAACAGAAACACAGGGTGAAGGGAATTTCTCCAGTTTCTAAATATTAATTATTAAAAAAACCCAAAGAAACAAACAGACAAAAAAACCTGATGTATTTTACCACAGAAACAGAGCAAAATTCTTTATTGCATTGATTTGAGTATGTGGCATAAGAGATGCTTTTGCTTCTAAGCTTGCCTCCAAAAAAAAAAACAAACCAAAAAAATTTATTTTACAAAAAAAATTTATTTAATAAAATGTTTAAATATCACTTCAAGTTTTTGGGCTTTTCTAAAGGAGCAGCTCCCAGCTTTATTTTCTGATGAAAGAATTTGTAAACCATCCATAGGTGCTGATTAACAGAGCTGCCTCTCCTGGGTGTCTCCCATTCTTCTCCCTACTGGAGATGCGGCTTCTAATGAGTCAGATTTGTTTGTTCTGAAGATGAATTTGCAGCTCTCCATGACTAACTCTCTCTTACAGAATTATCCAGATATTTTTTCTGTAACCTAAATTCTGATATGCTGACAACATGTGACATATGCTCACATTACATATGGTACAGTGTACATCGGTATGTTTACACTAGGTTCTTATTGTACTGAAAATCTTAAAATCCTGTCCAGGTTAAAAGTAACTAGCACTTTTTAAACAAATATAAAAAGCTTTTTTATTGTTGCTTGATTTGGACTTCTGATTTTTCTGGCCTACATCAGACATCCGTGGTTTCAAAAGTTATTCCCATTTAAAACATTTCCTTTAAGTCCAAAAAACGGGTATGTAATTTGCTTAAATCCTCCAGTCAACTAAGAATCTCTCTAAAGAGTTAATGACAACAACTAAAGATGGAAGAGATTCTTTACTAATTGCTTATTTAATTTGTTCAAGAGTTTAATTGCAGTACTTCCTACTACCCTCTTTGGCTGGAATAATTTTACATTTTCCATTCACATTTCTATTTTAAGTGCAGGAATGTCCCATTTCAAGTGAATGAACCTCTTTGTTCTGTAAGGTTTGATAAATGAGAACATTAGATACACCCAACAGACTAATGAAATTCCACACCTTTTTTTTGGATGCTGCAGATTGTTTATTTCCCAGAGTGTGATTATTTGCAGAAAAACAGCATCTTTGATAATGGTGCTAAACAATGTGTGGCTTCATTGATATTTAATAGATAACACACTTCAAACAACACTGTTGGAGTATATCTTTTGTACCCAACAGCTGTTCAGTTTAAAAAGACAGAAGTACAATACTATATTGTGTACTTGAATTACACACTTAGTTTAAGGGATAAGAATCCCAGTAGCAGATGGCATTCCAGGCTGTCTAACATAGCTGGGGAAAGGGAAAAAAAATAAAGCAGGCCAATAGTCTGCCTCGATATTATAAATCAACAGACTGGTTACTGCCAAACATATGAAGATTAATACATCAAAATCTGTGGGTTATTTTTGACAAATGAGAGCAGAAAATATCTCGCTGTGTGGACAATGTCATGACAAAACTGTGCTTTAGACTCTAAAGGAAGTAAACAGAGAAACCCTTGCTAATTGAAGATTCTCTAGTATTTCTCATTAAGTGCAATTAGGTTCTTGAACTGAATTTTGGGGGAGAAACCTGAGGACAGATTTTCCACTCTCAGGATAGTCCAAGTGTTGCAGTATGACAAGGTATGGGAATCACAACTCCCAGACACATCACCGCACAGCTGAACTTCACAGCTTGACATGATGCTGGTACAGTGGATCAGGACACCATGAATATATCTAGTGTAATCATGTTTTATTCCAGGAGAGAGCACCCCCCTGCCCCCAGCCTGGTTTCACCCTCGCAACAGCGTCAGATTAGCAGAGGGATTTAAATCCCTGATTGACAAATAAAGGCATATGGTATGAGAAATCTTCCTTAGAGCTGGAGGGATTAAATCAGTTGAAACAGGTACAGTCAAGAATTCAGGGCATGTTTGTTCACTGTGAGAGAATTACTGTACTGCAAATTTGGACAGTGACAGCTAAACTACTGTATGAAAACCACTTCAAAAGTAAAGGCACCTCCAGCACAACAGCCACCATGGCACAAAATGAGAATTCACGCTGAAGGGTGCAAATACACAACACATATTAAACTAAATACTTAATTGAGAGTTTGTTTGAAACCTGAGCAAGTTACTCCATGCAGAGCACTCCCTCTGTGCACCCTAAGTGGGAAGCTCATGGGTAAACTTTGAGGCTCCTGTACATTATGCTTTTATCTTTTGTCATCAATTGTATAATAAAACAAAAGAATTCATGGTTAATTTGGACATGGCAACAGCAAATATTGTTAACAACAGATCAGAACATGTAACAATCTCTTAGGTGATAAAAAAGAATAAAACCCTTATAAGAATTGCTGGAAAAAATTAAAATTCATTCATTGCCTGAATCCCAGTCTTGAGCCCCACACAGAACTCTAATATTTTAAAAAGAATCTATGAGTTTTCGAGACCATTCCCAGTCACTTTTTTTGAGATTACAATTATTTCTATAGCCTGTTAAATGCTGAAAAAAATCCTTTTTTAGCCTGAAAAGGCAATATATTTTTAAGATTTCACTGGTGGCATAAAATTATGTTCTTTTTCTGTTTTCTTTGGTTTTCAGTTGCATTTACCAAGTTTTCTTAAACCAGTCCTGCACTGCCATTGCACTGCCTTGTTACAGTAATTGCAACATAATTACATCTACAATTCACAGGTTTTAATTATAATATTATGGTATAAAAGGATATAAAGTATCTAAGAAGATTTACAAACTTTTCAAATAAATAATGAAACAAAAAATAAAATGTACATGTATTTATTGGTATAGGTATAAAGAGATGTGGAAGCCTAGCTCTTCTTACTTAAAACCAATGTGATCACAGAATGATTTTTTAGTACTCAGTATTTAGAATTCATGCAATTTCTATATGCTGTATGTGTTGTCCAGGGTTTCTTTAATTGACTTTTTTCATTTTTTGAGGAAAAGTGAGAAAATAAAGTGAAACAAAGCACTTGTTTCATTTAACCATCAGATAAGGGTTTACTTTCCTCAATTAAAAAAAAAAAAAAAAAGACATAAAAACCTCAAGGAATAGGGAACAAACGATAGAGTGAACTGTATAACATATCTACTATATAACACACCTATATATTTCAGGCTTACATCTGAAAAACAGCTGCATTGAAATCATTTGTCAAGGGAATAATAATCCAGTGAGGATTTTCCTTTGGTTTCCATCTAACAGAGTACCAACAATCAAAAATTAAATGCTATTTTAACGTTTTCAGTTGTTTCATCACTGTATCTTAAGGAAAACAAAGTTATCTTATTTTCAGATTTTCTAGAATTTAGGGTCTGTGATTAGAAAATCCAGGATAAGGAAAATAATGTTTACACTGAAAAGTGGGAAGCTTTCAAAGACTATGATGTTCATAAGTCCATACAGCTATTAAATCTCATTCAGCACAATACTTCTGTGTGATTTTTGACTGTGTGATCAAGCTCCCCTACCTCAGAAATAGCATAGTTCATATAGTGTTATGGTATTATTTCAGGAGGCTCTTATAGCCACATGCCAATCACAACATGTGGGACACAAACATATACATATATATATATATATTTATGTTTGCCTGACACAACTGTAAGCACTTTGGTGTTTTTTAGGATTTCAGATATATACATTCCCATGCCTTTAAAGGCTCAAATATTGTGAATAGTTGTAAATATTTTTTTTCCAGGAAGCTGTGCTGGATTTACTGCCTAGGAAAACAGTTATCCTCTTGTTTGGAGAAAAGCACTTTCTTTGCTCAAGCAAATAATACATAAATAATTTTCATGAATGTCATAGAAGTGTGTATTTTTAAAGTAGCAATTAATTTGTTTAGAAAACTGAAGATTTTTGCATGATATGTTGGTATTCCCACACATTTCTGAAATAAGTTTAGTCAATCTGCTGTTCAAGGTTAAACTGTGCAATGCTCACTTACAGAATTACTTACACAGTAGACTGTGGCCTTACAGCATCTGTGATAACTCGGTGACATGTAAAAAACCCATTCCCCAGCTGAGATTTAGACATAAATTTTTCCTCTCTATTATTCATGTATATTATCTGTACCATTCACAGATATTCAGTAGAGATCTATTAACTGTCTACATTAATTTTAAATATTCACAAACTCTACTGTTCAGTCTATTATTATTGATGTAAGCATAACTTTCCATATTTTTTCAAGAAGATACCTCCTCTGAAATGCAGACTTCATACTTTTTGGTTATATTTATCATGATCTGACCAGCTGAATGGCTACCTATCCATTCTGTATGAATGACTACCATTCAGAAAATAACAAAACCAGAATCAAATAAAATGGACAGGTACAATAGGCTCTTAATGAAAAAAAAAAAAAAGAAAAGAAAAGAAAAACACTTTTGCTGTTCCCCAGTTTGTAATATCATAATTTTCAAAGGCCTACTAAACAGCCTCTTCTGCAGCTTTGAAACTTCACAGGTTTTAATACAGTGTAATACCTTTTTCAGGCATTTATGATCACTGAAATATTAACAGAAAAGTTTTTTTCCCCCCCCGATTTTAGGCAACATCTTCACACTTACTAAAATATTTCATACATGCCATTTGCGGTAAAATATAGTTCAGAGTGCCTAATGTTTTTTTTTTTCTTTATTTTGTTTCTTTATTTGTCCAGCACAAGTCAGAATATGAAAGAGTTCCTTGTGACTACTGTATTTCTGTGGCTATTATAACAATAGCTGTAGTGCACAGATGTGGCTGATCACTCAGATGTGTTGGAGTTAGGGCAGGTCCATTGGGGAAATCACATCACTCTCCACAGTGGAGGTGAAACAAAAACTATCCAGTTAGAGGAGTAGGTTGAACCAGGGATCCTCTGCTCTGACAGAGTTCCCTCTGCTGGAAAAATAAGTAAGAGTGTTCTTCGTGCATGTAAAGAAATTACTAGAGCACACACAGAAGCTATTTTAAGAGGAATCAAGGTTGAAATCATCCAACTGGAGCTTAGCAGTAATAAGCATAGAAGAATCTTGTGGATATCCACAAATCAAGTGTCCCAAAGCCCACAAAATTCAGATACAGTGGTAGATTAAAAATTAAAGTATGAATTAAACAACTAATGTTTTCTATTGTGGTAAATAATATTAAAACCCATCAGATTAAATACATAAGTGAAATTTATTTTACTGGGCTACATAAATTTCCTTATCTGTTTTTCTATATTTCCATATTATTTGCTAGACATCATATTAAAGATCAGTCATATGATGTAATCTTTTATCTTAAATAGAGTATCAAAATTTATTTACTATACACCTAAAACCCCAATACTTTGATTAACAATTGAAGAATATTGGATAAGATCATAAACAAAGCTTTTTTAGATTTTAGATTTTAGATTTTTTAGATTTTTTATATTTTATATGTTAATGATGTCACCACTATATGTTATACTAACATCATATGTTAATAATATTATAATTCTAACATCCAGTATTCATGTTTCAAAATAAGTGTACTTTTTAACAGATTGAAAAACTAACAGACATGCTTTTTCTCTAGGAAATTTGCTTTATAGTGAGAAACTTAAGAAAAACTGATCTACTTTATTTATTGAAAAATTATTCTAAATATATACAACAAAATAGAATTTTAATAAAGGAACTTTGATGCAGACAGTGATACTGCAGTGTCTTGCTATTGGCAGTAGATATATTCAGACAAGAAATCAGGTGAAAATATTTAATAATAATGGCATTGGAGCAACTTATCTATTGAAGCAGTCAATTCTCTGTTACATAAAGTATTTAAAACAATATTAAATATCTGATTAAACAATATCATTTAGCTTAACCAGAAGTTGTGGACTTGATTTGAAATCAGCTAATAAAATTATGTGTTATCAGCTATGCCATGAACTATGAAAATTATCCTGTTAGTTTCCTTTGGTCTTCAAAGTTTAAAGAAAAAAATCACAGATACTGCTGAAACTTTTACAGAAAATAAGGAACTCGCTTTCATTATTCCCTGGCCATTTCTACTATGCCAGCTTTCAGTGCAGAAATTTTCCATTTCCCTGTGTTTGCTTTAGGAGGAGTCATCCTTTACAATAGTCATTGAGTGCACATACAGATTTCTGTTGATTTCAGAGAACTATGGTCTGAAATCTGCTGCACTGCTCATCCTGAGTGCTGTCTACCTATGTAAATCATCACCATTGATCAATGGGATAAATTTCAAGATAGGATACCAATCAACAGAAGCAGGAGTGAAAGAATAAAACCCTTTATGATAGCTTTCCCTCAGATTTGCCTTCAATTACTTTATTCCTCCTAAACATACAGGCATTTACTAAAAATGAAAAAGAAGATGCTTTGAAATTCAAATTTTTCTCCCAGTATCAAAATGCCTGCATCCTGAAGTTTGAGAGACACATTAAAGTTTGTATTTGCATGTTGTTTGTAACCACTTTGTTACAAAAGAGACAATTTATTTGTATAATTAATCAGTTGAAATACTCCCAAGGATATTTTTTTTTTCCCAGAAAGACACATTTCATTGTTTAGAAGTAATGCAAACATTTCATCAAGGCTTTCTAGTGTGATTGATAGTCTTTGCTGAATTTTGTTGAAGACTTTCTGTCTGAGTGGTGCTTTGAGCTCTTTATTCACTTTCATGGGATCTGGAACATTGTTTTAGTTCTCTACTAGTAACAGGTGTTTCCTCTATAGGAAACCATTAGCTGACATTTTTAAACAGTGTAATTCTAATTTTGATTTCAGGCTTGAAAGTTTTCTGTTTTCTTTTTAAGGATAGATCAAACCTTTAATAAGTCACAAATAAACCTCAGATCTTCATATGAACAACTAATGGAACACTGAAGGCTTCATTCACCATATAAGCTTCTAAGGATATTCCTAAACAAATGAACTTTCTCAAAGAAATCTACATATTATTGATGTTTTAAACTCTTCTCTGAAAATGCATGTGGAAAGAGGTAGTTTTTTTCTTCTGTGCTCCAACTGAAGGGTAATGCAAATGAACACCTACTCTGGTTTCAATAATCAATCTGAAGACATGGGAAAGAAATTAATACAATAAGATAATTTTGTAGTGCATGGCTACTCGTTGAAGCTACTCACAGGCTAATCTTAACCTAGATGGTACAGTAACCAGAAAAATAAAAGAAAAAAAGATAAAAGGAATTTCTATGACTACAGGATATTAAATTCAGCACTGACTACTTAGCAGTGAAGTTAATACCCCTCTAAAGGAGTAGCTTTACCAGTTTGATAACTTGAGGAACATGTAACTAGTGAAAAAATTTATGGAGAAGAGGGCTTAGTTAAAAGACAACTTTTTAAAGCCCCAGGAAACATTGAAGAGTCATTAGCAAAACTCAGTAGGGAAAGAATAACTGAAATGCATATGGGAGGAAGAAATTTATAATATATATATTATAGATAAACACAAACACACACACACATATATATATATATATATATATACAAATTTCAAGACCAGCAGGTTGGATGTGCCACTGATCAACTTAGTGTAGCAAGTGAAATCCCTGCCCCTGGTGGGTGGGCTGGAACTAGATGATCTTTAATGTTCCTTCCAACCCAAACTTTCTTATGATCCTATGAAATACATGTTTGTATGCCTGTGTATGTATACACACATATATGTATAAGTTACTGAAAGCTAACAGAAAAAAGAATAGAATTAGTCATGTGAGAGTATGCTTATTATTGTATGTGTTATTATTGACTAGATCATGTTCATCACACAATACAGAAATTTGATTTGGCTGTTGATATTGGTAAGTATCTTGTATTAGCTTTGATTTTTTATACAATTTATCAATACCAATTTGGCCAGTGTGGCTGCCTCGTTGACTGTACTGTATGCACTACCCAAATGCAGCTATGTAACTAACAGCAGAATGGAAATTCCGAGTGGTAGTCATGGGGTCACGTGCAGAAATTGTTATCAATTAGGGCCTAAAGGTGGTTAAAAGGGACAAGTACCATTTTAGATTTAAAATACTTATTTGATGAAGCACAAGTAGCCATTTGAACTGAAAATTCAGGTATGCACAAATATATTTATTATAGAACTGACTGACTTGTCTTCTTAAGACAAACACTTTCAGCACTGCATAAGTAAGAACATTGGGGAAAAAAAAAAAAAGAGAGGAACATGCCTTTAATCAATCTTTAATGTCTGTTGCTGTGTAAAGCCATGAAAAGCAGGATTGAAAAGGTAAGAACAGAATTCTAAACACTCAATTAATACAAATGACACTTTTAAATCTAAGGAGTTTTAAACAAACTAATTATTCCCAGCAGAGTGGATACTCTCTCATGCAATGTTGATGTTAGATAAAAGCCTAATACCTTTCCTTCCACTTGTTAATCGGCCCATTTAAGACTGCTTGTTAAAATAATGTACTGCTTTCCATACAATCCATAAAGTGAATTATCAAGTGTCATAGTAAGAATAGGTACATATAGAAAAAAATGTAGTTCTTATAGTCAACACTTTAGAGCACTGAAATTTGGGTTCTGCAGTGATAATTGGTCCTGTCAGCAGTGGCATCATTAACTGATTTTTTCTTCATGTTTCATCAAAGATGGAAAATGCAGTCAAATAATTATTCAGTTGCTATATAAGTTATGTTTATCTGAGATCTTGGTCATACAATTAGAAGGAATGTAAATACGTTGTCACTAGAACTGTACTAGCAGGCAGCTGTGGGGAAGGCAAATTATGCACATAACTAATTTATAAAGGCTTTGTATACAAACAAGTGTTTTCTAAGCCCTTTACTGATTGAATTATTTAACTAGAAATAAATTTTATTTAGCTTTTTACAAACTACTAATCTACTTTTGTGGTTAAAAATAATAAATGTTAAAATGTGAATCATTCTGAAAATTCCAAGCAACTTCATTCCAACTGTTTTGGAAAACTTAACAAAGAAATTATATTCTATGTATTTCTTGATGTAAGTAAATCCTTCTCAGAAGTTTTGCTTTGAAAGTTGTTTCCTCATTTTCTGAATTCTCTCTCCTTCCTCCTTAATAAAAGGACATTGGGACAAGGAGAAGAGGGTTTGCTGAAGTAGGGAAAATGCCAATGATATCAAAGCAGGCTTTTAAATCTACTTTTCCCTTTTTTCTGTTTTAAGAGGGACTCATTCCTATCACTTTTAATAATGCATTTTTCTCTCATATCGAGTAGCAGAAGACCTTTCAGTTACCCTTGGACCTGAAACAGAACATGGTATTTACTGAAATAACTCTTCAAATTCAGATGTACTGGACCAGGACTAGCTCCAGAGAGAGGGCTGTCTTAGTTTTACAAGCTATGTGCAGAAATCCTCTGCTGATACCTGATTTCACCCTGTAGCCATGTCTGGGGTCTCCTGGCCCCCTGATTCCCACCTTTGTATGTAGGTAGAGACATGACATCCTTAGCACCCGCTTAACTCAGGGTTTCTCCTATACTGGCTGCAACATGCTTCTCATCCTTCTCAAAAATTTCTGTCATGGTTTAGGAATGGTGTTACCCAATTTGTCGTTCCCACTGAACCCAAACGTCCAAAACATATGTTGCTCGCTCACTCCCCCCAGCAGGCTGGAGAGGAGAATTGAGGGCACAAAAGGGAAAGAACAAAGACTGATATAAAAACAATTTATTGGAAACACCAATGAGACAAGAAATGCACAGTAACAGCAACAATACTAATAAAAGGGTGTACAAGAAAGATGGATGATTCACGTATGAAAAAAACCCCCACAACCTTACCATGAAGAAACCCACCAACACTGGATGGTGCCACGAGGCTCCCTGACCCAGAAGCCACTCCCTTCACCCCACTCAGGGCAATGACATGAGTTGGTATAGAGTAACTACCCCTCCTGGCTACTGCAAAAACTAACCCTGTCCTGGACAGAACACCCCAAAGGAATGCCAGGACATGCCTGGACAGCAATGGCTTCTGCGGCCTTTCAAAAGAGGAGGATAGTCCAAAATCAGAATGGGGTTCACCTCCCTGCACGGCCCAGGGGGCTCAGCTGGTGTCTCATTTTCCAGGATTGTATTTTGCACACCACACTGGATATTAGGCACCCTCAAGAAAAATATTTCATGGCTGAGTATAAGCAATGGAGCATGAGCCTTGTGCCCACATTTCCAAAATTTTTCTTATGCCATTCTTCACCAGAAGCAGTCTAGAATCTAGATGACCCTTTCATAGTTGAGTATCATGACCATATAATACAGACATTCTATCTTTCTGTGAGCCATGTAACCCTGAGGCTGTATTTTAGCCACCAAACAAGTAGAGAAAAGAGGATCTTCTCCCCTTTTTCCCAGTACAGAAGCTGTATTTAGCTTCCTTTCAAATTTTATGTGATTACCAGGTCTGAAAATGGCTAGTGACTTAATCAAGTAAGGCTACAACAAATCTTACCAAGTTTAATCCTCAGCTGAGTGGCAAGATATTTATCCATGCCAAAAAGGAGGCACTTTGTCATAACTACAATCAGAAATAAAGGGAACTTGTGGGGGAATACCCTTAAGATGTTTACAGAACTATGACATCCACAAAGTTACTATAGGGTGCATCAACATCTTCATGGCCCATCTTTCAGGCATAAGCATTTACTTTCCAGGCTTGGCTTTCCACTGTCTTATCATTGTTGCAGCTGAGGCCATTAAGAGTTTGGATCACAGGTAATGTATGTGGACTTTCAGAAGTTGAAGAGGAGCTGTATCCAACCAATCCAACATCACCTGGTTTTAATCTTCCTGTTTGCAGGGGGGTTGTAGGTTATTTTCTAAAGAACAAATGCAATAGGACTTCACTGATGAAAGGGGAGCTTAAGGTATGGTAGATATCACCAACTTTTGATACTGTTACTGGAACTATTTCAAAATCCCTGAGACATTCATCTTGAACCAAGACTGAAGAGACTTTCAGGCCACAGGAAATTACCATATTATTAGGTTAAACAAAGAAAATATTATAGAGAATAATTTTTTTCAAAAGACAAATTTAAACACACTTTGACCATTTAATTTATTTTCCCCATTATTTGAATTGGGGTTTTTGTATTTTCCTCTGTAATAGAAGATGTAAAGAACATCATACTTGAATTATTCTTCTTGTCAAGGAATAAAAATAACATTAAGAATGATTACTTAAATGTCTGATCAAGATATTCAGACTCTATTAATATCTGTGTTGCAAAATAATGTAATTACCACCTTTTCCCTTGTTCTGCAACTCCTTATTTCAACCAAGTCTACACTAGAAACCAGAGCACACTCATGGAAGTGCAGACAGAATTAAGTCTTGCTTTAACATGGATATCAATACTAGGAGAACCAGGGTGTTGCAATCTATCCCAATATTTAGATACTGGGGGGCAAAATGGTTTTTTTCTGATGCATAGCAAAGTTCAGCACTTCAGCTGGCTGGTTTAAAAGCCAGATAGTGGACAGAGAGTCCTCTGTCTGTATGGAGTCCATATGCAAATCCACTAGCTTGCATTTTGTTAAGTAAATTTCATTAACTATTTAAGCTGTTTGCACTAACAATGATTTTGGCTTGTTTAGCAGTTCTCTTCCATTAGCAGGGCTGTTTACAGAGAGTCTGCTCAGCCTGACTACTTCTGTTTTCAGGATGAACTCATCCTTCCAAAAAGGGCTTCTGGTCCCCACAAAATGCAAACCTTGAGTGGAAAACTTCATTTCCATGAAGCTCAAAATAGATCCTAATTTTCTATATATAAAACTAATCTTTTTAACTTTAATGCTATGTCAACACACATACATCCCTCAGTATGCACCACTAATATCCCATTAATAAAAGCAATTGCTCCCTGCTGATGTCCCATGGAAGTCCATGTTGCCACATAAGGGACAGGTTTGGCCTCTTATGCCTTATTAAGCCAATGAACTAGGTAAAATGTGATATGGCTAAGGAATTTAATGTCTAATTAAGAGCTCAGTAAGAATTAGAAAATTGGGTCATAATATAACAGGTCTCTTATGACTAGTAGCACCAGGAGCCCTTTCACATCATAGCTATCTGAGGGCAAATTTCAAAAAACCCCCACATATTTGCATCATAGTCTCATTTTTCCGTTCACATTATAGACAGCACAAAACACAACAATAATCAAATAGCTTCCTTGTATTTCTCTCTTTCACCTATTTCCTCTTCTGAACCTAAAGCATTTGCAGTTAGTTACATATGCCAGCAGAAAAGTTAAATCCTATTACTCTTTCTGTGCATTTTATTTCTTTATAATAGTGTATAATAGTGGAGAGGTGACAACAACATAAAATGTTCTCAGACCCCTTTAAAGAAAGTGAAGACTTCCTGAAGAACACTGAGCATCAATTATGCAAATTAGTGCATATTTTTATACCATTCATTCCACACAGACTCATAGGAAACTCTTTATAAAGAGCAGAAGGAAAAATGTTTGAAGAGACATGACCATGAAATAGAGAATGCTTTAATACTAAAGTTTCCACAGATGTAAAAAAGTCCAGTGGGAAAGAATTTCATAGAAAGTCAAGGAGAAAGAAGCACAAGATCAAGCTGTCATCAGACACATAGTTATGAAGTCATGCCACAGAAAAAAAATGAAGACGACAGCATTAAATTGGATTTTAAAAAATGGCTAACAAGTTTTAGATCATTAAAATGAGCAGACATGAGGTAGACGGCTGGCTATCTGATATGTCTGGTGAAAACATTACAAACCACTACAGCTCAGAGAGAAAACATTTAGATAGGTCATAAAAAATGGGAGTTATGTTAGTCAAGATGGGAAATTATGAATTCTATAATATATGTATTTTAAATTAACAGACCATTGCAATGATATGTGGCTGACACATGATGACTATACCATGATTCATACCTCAAAATCTTAGTGAACTCTTAGGGAGAGAGTAAGACTTTCTGGTTCCATTGGATTTAGCAAAATCCTAATCTATTAGTACAGCATCTAGACCACCATCAGAATCATCAAAAGCGGCTTTGTTATATTTTTAAAAAGAATTAAGCCCAATAACCATATTTCTGCTGTAATGTACTTCCTCCATGCTTTCTAATATACATTTTTCTAAAACTGACTGCTATATTTCATTCAAAATGCTAATATATTTCAGGTGTTTTGTCTGAGAATGTTATGCAATATGAAACAAACTAATTTTAATATGTCCTTTAAGTCATCCTAATTTTACTTTACCTTTTCCAAATTTTGAAAGATCAGGTTCTATTGCACCGCACTGTAAATAGTTACCTTCTGAACTGAATAATGTGAAAAAGTGTTATTTAACCTTTGTTTTCATTTGTACTCTAAACAATACTTTCATCTTCCTGGTGAGTTTAAAAATGATGACTAGGAGTTATTAGGAAACAGGATTTCTTCCAAGTTTCAGTGTTGCTGAACATTTCTTTTTGGTTTGACATGCTGCACTTCAAATGATGCTGAAAGTTCTGAATTAGTCCTTGATTAATCATACAAACTTGAAAGCAAACCAACACATTCTAGGAAAACAACCCTAGAGTGTTGATTTTGAGGGGGAAAGAAAAAAAAAAGAGATAAAGAGGAAAAGCAAAAGGATAAAAGGGGAGGGGGTGTCTCTCTTTTCCCACACATACTTTTCTCCAGCGTAGTAAAATGAGTATAACTGAAAACCACCTTTTCGCTTTAAGGTACCTAAGAATTAGTTAGTACTGCTTGTCATGTTGCACCTCTGCTGTGAAGGCAGCCTGAGCCAGGGCTTGTTCTGCCTGGAGAAGAGATGGCTCTAGGGGGACATTATAGTACCTTCCAGTACCTAAAGGGGCTACAAGAGAGCTGAAGAGGGACATTTTACATGAGCATGGGGTAATAGGTCAAGTAGGACAAGGGGGAATGGCTAGAGAAAGCAAGGAGAAATGTAACAGTTTTCATTCCAATGGCAGCCATTCTCTGTTATAGCTTTCCTGTGAAACATTTCTAGCCTATCTTCTCACTTAAATAACATTGGCTACATTTTTAGGATGTGCAAAAATATAAAACTGCTTCAAAAAAGAAAATCTTTGCTTTTGTAACACAGCCACGCCAACACAACATATTATTTACTCTGTTGTTGATTGGAGGGAGGAGGCTGTTGGTAAATGTTTAAAAACAGAAGTTGGAATAATTCAAATGGTCTAAAGACACCTATTTGAGTGTACAGGGAGCCAAATTAAAACGGTATTGCAGGTATTTGTTAAGATGTTTACTGGGGAGTTTAAAATACAACAGAATAGAAAAGGAGGAGTAAACACTTGTGCTTAGACTGTGAAATAACCACTCAAGTCTGCTGCATATGAATATGGAAAATCAGAACAGCGTCTTGGCAAGGCTCCCTCATTCAGCTTTCACTTTTCTTGCACTGACTTTTTCTGACAGTGCTTTTAAATTGTTGTGTGTCTTTAATTTCCACCAACTTATGAAGGATTGCTAAAGCAGGGACAATTTCAAGAAATTTTAAAAATGTAACAAAGTCTGTGATATGAGACTGCTATTACAACACAAAAATAACAACAGTTTCAAGAATATTAGCTCTTTAGATTTGCAAAGTCTCAAATGAAACTGAAAATTTATCCTGACAAAAACTTATGCCTACATGCATGGGAGAATTCTTTATAACAGTAAAAATTTTAAATTAAAAAAAAATAATAAACCAATCAATTACCAATTACTAGAATTAACAATGTTATTTTACAGAAACATAACTCTGTCTGACAAATAAATTTTTTGTTAAATTATTACTTTATGAACTCATGATTTTTGCAGATGTGCAAACAGTAGCCCAAGCTGAAAGGCAACGTCACACAGAATTTCTGGCCATCCTGGATATCAATGGAAATGTTATAAATATTTTGACTACAGATCCCGTATTACATTTGTCTCACTACATTTAAAAGTCCTGCTTACACATACATACATGTTTACATAAAAACATATTCACACACAAAATTATATATCAGAGGGACACTAACTTAACTGTAAGCTGAAGTACTGAATACTGGGTTTGGACCTGGTTTATTGGTGGGTCTGTCTCTGCTAATTGTTTGAAAACACTTTTCTTGTATTTGTTTTGCTTTTATAAGTACATCAGTAGTAACAACTTTAAAAAGTGCTTTTAAAGCATGACAAAGTAAAATTACTCTCCTGACAGTATTGCCTCCCAGAACAGCATGATTTGTTGTGATATTTCACCATCAGTTTGGTAGGGAATAAGATTATTGTCTTTCTTCCTTTCAGAACTATGCTTTATATGAATTAGGGATTTTAAAAGAAATAGTAGTAGTAGTAGTAACAGTAATAATAATAATAATGATAATAATAATAATAACAATAACATCATCATCATAAAGAAAAAATGTAGGTGTTAGGACTTGTAAGAGCAACAAAAAGTGAAAAAAAGACTGTTGGCATTTCTTGATGTCATATATTGGTAAGAACCCACTGGGCCAGAGGACAGGCCATATCCACATCCATATCCACCAAGCACCACCCTGCTGCTTCTTTACACCTTTGCCAAATAACCTTTCTCTGATCACAGAGAGCATCCTGGATCTTAAGCCCAGAAGAATCAACATTACTTGTGTTAACTGCAAATTTTCATATGTGTTCAGGTTTTCTCCTGTGTTATGCATAAATGCAGAGACATGCTGGATTCCAACCTAAGACAGATTTGCACTTGAGTTTGGCATGCCAGCCAAAGACAATAGAGCTGTTTTGTTTACACCTTTTGCACTGAGCAAGTAACTCAAACTGCACTGCAATGTCTCTTGCCACTGAATGTGACTTGAAGCATTACTTCCTCACAATGATCTCTGCTGTGGCAGAAAAGCAACTTTTTCATGACTCCTAGAGCTGCTAAATACTGCAAATGCCAGAAAAACTGATAAACAGTTTCTTACTGGAAAAGCAGGAAAACATAAAGTTTCCCTAAAAAGCAGATCCTCCACTCCATCAAACATGCTAATAACATTGTTAACCAGTAAAACCAAGGAAAGTAAAATTTCTCAGCCCGAGTTCCTCTCTCTCACACACATTCTTTTATCATCACATACATACATGGCCAAGTGTGATTTTAAGATATTTTGTTTTAGGATAATGTAAGCAACATTACTCATCCAAAGCAAGACAAACTGTTTTCCCCTCTAAATTGCAAGTCCAGCTGCAATATTTGCCCCTACTAGTTCACAAGAAATTATTGAATTCCTTTTGTATACAAAACTATTTAGCCTGATGTAATCTTTTTTTAGCAAGAAAGGTATTCTGAGTGTTTACTAAACTTTCACACACTAAATTCAGCATAAACTTGCTATTATGCATGAGTTCACAAAATATATTTATTCCTAGAAGCAACCAAAGATCTACTGAAACTGTTTCACCGCACCTTTCACTTCAGGCCTGTAAATTTGAACAAAAAAATCATAAAAAAGCCCACAAAAAATATAGACACACACACACAAAAAAAAAACCAAACACAAAACCCCCAACCAAACAAACAAACAACAAAAGCCCAAACTTTAAATCTAATATCATTAAATAATTAAAAAATGCAAAAAACCCACACCAAAAGCTTTCTGTGCATCTTATTGTACCTAAGACAACCAAACTACTCTGTTCAGATTTCATGTTAGAGAAAAGAGAGGTTTTTCCAATGTTTTCTATAAGACATAGAAGCAGCATTTCCAGAGTACTGTTTTACACTGTTTTATCATCTTGCTTCCAGTACTATAATTCATAAAACAAAAGATGAAGCTGCAGACAATATTAGTACCTTTTTTCTTTGCATTACTGCTGACATCAAGCATATTAATAGGAAGCAAAATACAAAGAAAGTAAAAAAAATAGCATTTTTTAAGTGGAAATGACTCAAAGTGTGGCTTTTCCTGCTTGGAGCTCTAAAAATAGTGGAGCAAAAGGACAGTTCAGTTGATTGATAAACATTTTGGGGCAAAATCTATTTTTCAAAGCAGATTACAAATATGAGGTATAACTAACCAGTAGAGATCCTGTGACTGAGGAAGGAAACCCTAAGTTTCAAAAGCTTGAAAAATCACTATTTCATTTTTCCTTACAATAGAACTGTATGACAGAAGTTTCCAGGTGTAAGATTTATAATCTCTTGGTTGTCAGACTATAATATGCTTGAAAAGGAGCAGCAGGCACGAAGTAGAGAGCAGAGGTGGGGCTGGACATGGGATGGATGGATAGATGGATGGATGGATGGATGGATGGATGGATGGATGGATGGATGGATGGATGGATGGATGGATGGTTGGTTAACTGGGCCTTTATGAAAGAGATCAAGGGAAGAAGAAGACTAGAAAAGAAAGGCAGATTAAAGTTGTTAAGAGCCTGGCAAGTGAACCAAATGAACATCTCTGGGCAGACAGGGGATGCTGTCACAACCAAGTAACAGGCATTTAAGAAGCACATCACAGCTCCATGCAGGCAGACTTCCACAGGGAATGTCTCATCTACCCTCTCTTTGGAGGGCGAGGTTTCTAGGGAAAGAGACACCCTCTCTGCAGAAGGGAAGGCATACCAGATCCATTCTCCATGACAGAAATTAAAAACTTGTGGACAACAGCAGCCCTTAGTGCCAGTGATGGCTTTCAAGCAAGAGAACCTTGATCCTGACACAAAGTACTCTCTTTCAGTCTAAATCAGACTCCCTTCTAGTACCCCGCATTCCAGAGGAAATCTTCCAGTGTTTATCTGCCTTACTGGGAGAAAGTTCACCATCTAAAGAATCTTAGAATGTCCATAGAAAGTAAAGCAAAAAGCCCCAAACCTCACTGACATCTCTTTCTTACACAGGACACCTAATCAGAGAATGGATCAATGCTCAGAGCTGGGCACTCACCTGTGCCTGCACCGGGAAAACCTGCCCTTGCTGCTTTGCAATTATTCTGGTAGGAGAACATGATGCTAAATTTTAAAGTGCGAACAGCTGTTCCAGACTGTTTGAAAAAGTGGTTTGCAACACAGAATTTATGATTTAACTGTAAGATCTCAATACAAATTGCATAACCTGAAACTTACTGCTAATTAAAATGGGTTCTGCTGTAATTGCTGTAACTACATGGCTCATAACAAATGGCTTGTTATGTAGTTTCCAATACATATCTGTTTACAAAGTTGACAACTTAATATAGTTTTATAATAGGTCCACCGATTCTGTACAAAAGCCTTGCTATACAGCAGTAGTGACATGAAGAGCTATAAACCTCTCAACAATATGGTGACTTATATAGGCAAAAGAAGCCTTAAGCTGCTTATATGTTACTGGTTACAAAGATCACAACAAAAGACTTCATCTGTAAGACTATCTATAACATGCAGATAAACAACACAGCTGCATATTCTGCACACCAACTTATCTTAAGGGCAAAGTATAAGGGCTACGAAATCTTTAGATAGGATGCTTTGTTTCTAAATATCAGTGTTAAACTCCCTACCCAAACCATCAACTAATCACTTCTGGGAAACTACTTGTCCTCAGCAAACAAACTGCTCACTGGAAAATGTGGTATTCAGTAAACAGGACATTAACTGAAAGCATTTTGTACGAAGCAAAGAAGCTCAGTCGTTCTAGGTCTCCTTACTCAATTCATATGGTTCAACACCATTTATCACTTCAGGAAATTTAGATATCCACTAATACCAGCGTCTGAACCCAGTGTTTCTTAATGGTCAGTTATCTGAATGCTTAAAGTCAAAAAGAAGTAATTACAGGCAGGATGTACCTTAGGGCAATAGAAGCTTGATATATTTCTTTTGAATATCTTAAAACCATCCCAGATGTGAATCACCACTGCTGATTGAAATGACACCATTTAAGTATTATATAAATGTATAAATTCAAGTCAGAATACAAAAGGTCATAAAATCAAACTGTAGCAGTCATCTTTTAGTTCCTGATGGCAACTATTACAGTGTTTTCCTTTGTCCCTAATGGATACTTCTGTCTATACAATTATTAAGCTTGTCATTTTAGTGATTTATGCCTACAAGATTATTTGTAGGGCTTAAAGTATCTTTGAGTGGATGTTCACTTTACATAGTGATGTTGTGTCATGACAGAGGAGTGTTTCTTCTCTTCCAACATTTTTGCCATGGAAACCCTTCCTACAGCTGCCTGCCATTCCTCCATACCTATGTCCGAATGTCGACATTGAAGACCTTTTCCAGAATTTTCAGTATTTTGTCTTTGAATTTCAAGTTTCGGATATTTCAGTTAGTAACATATCATAGCATTAAGTACAATAGCATTATCAGAAATGATGTTCACAAGGTGCTGCTGGTCTGCCATGTAGCCGGTGCTTAGCTCATTATTCAGTCTTTTCATCAAGTGCCTGTTTTCCAGTTACAGCAAAAAACAGTAGCTGTGCGTGGAGCTCCTTTCCATGTGTTGTGTGTATCATGTCTATTGTTGCTGAGCATTTCACAAGGAAATCATGAACAAGATTACTCACCTTCCTGTGTTCTCCCAAATTGCATTCGATGTGTCACTTTAAGCCAGTTCCAACCCTTATGACTGACCTTAATTTTCAGCTTGCATGGCAGAGGAATGCCAAGGGAAAGTATAAGAATTGAGGAATTTAATCTATATAAAATGTGAGTTCTTAAATAAGTACTTTTAAGTACCCCCTGCAGCAGTGGAAAACAGTGCTGCATAGGAGAAATTAAACATTTCTTCTCACCTACTTTGTCAGCTCTTCACTGGCATATAGGATTTTGTTTTCTGTCCTGTTTACCTAATATATTCAGTACTTTTAGAAATAATACATAATTTAAATATATTCTACTATTAGGCCAAAAGAGAGAAATGCAATCTCATATGCAAAGGAGAAACTGGACTCATATCTGAAGCCTCAGTCTTCAGAGAGACAAGGAAATGATGAACCACTTAGATAATGCAACAAAAGCCTATTGCAGCTTGCAATTATTCAGAATTATTCCAGAATTACTCATACCATGTCTATGCACACAGTGCCTATTCACAATATAGTGTTACACAGACCTAACATTGACAATTTTCCTGCACTGTTTTCTTCTCCTATGGCAAATTAATTACTCCAGGTCTTCAGACTTGACTTGTCTCAGACTAGTCACACTATGACTAAAATGAATTTTAGGCCTGGAGATTCATAAAAGGTATTTTAACAATAATTTGGACTTATCTAAGTTATCTAAGCCTAAATGCATAAGGTGTGTCTACTTCTTGTTGGAGCCATGAGGCTCAAACTATGTGCTATATTTGTACTAAGAAAAATCATTGTCAGGTACAATAAAATAAGTTGGACTATCAAGTCTCTTACAAATATATAATTAATTGGAGTCTTTGAAGGGACAAGGAGACCTGTTTAGCAAAATGAAAAAGTTATAAATTATTTGAAAGTGGGGAGGCAAAACTGAGATGCAAAATCAAGATGAGCCAACAGAGACTTGTAAAGAACAAATCATGTTAAAATTGGCTCATTTCCTTCAGCAACGGGATATCCAGCTATGTGGTTAGGGAGAAGCAATAAGCATCATG
The DNA here is from genome assembly GCA_035583155.1 of Acropternis orthonyx. Classification (NCBI taxonomy): domain Eukaryota; kingdom Metazoa; phylum Chordata; class Aves; order Passeriformes; family Rhinocryptidae; genus Acropternis; species Acropternis orthonyx. The sequence goes on from JAWWEU010000125.1 coordinate 7,969,536, forward strand.
TATCTTGTCTTTAAAACATGACATTATTTCACATTGCAATCTTTTAAGTTAGGGAAACATGGTCTAGATTAAATTGCTATAAACTGGGTGCAATAGTGGTTGGATAGTACTTCCCAGAAGACTTGCCAACTGTTCTCTGTCAAAATGGAAGCAAATATTAAATGCCTCCCCACAGGGCCTTGTCTTTCATACAGCTCCATTCATTCTTTAATTAATGAAAGGAGAGTAGGCTTCTATGTAAAATTAGAGAAAACATAAAGACAGGAAGGACTATGTTGAAAGCTGGGACTAGCAATCAAAGAGGTCTCAAGGAAGGAAAGAGATGGTCCAGAAGCAATTCAGAAGGGAGAGGTACAAGTTGCTATACTTAGGAACAACCAGCTGCAGATGTACTAAGCAGGAAACAACCAAGTAGACAGCACTCCTCCAGGAAAGGGCCTGGAGGTGAAGTGGTATTACATGCTCAAGTGAAATCGGCAGTGTCATGTTTTCATGAGACAGGCAGATGTCACCATGGGATGTATAAATAGAAGTCCATCCTGAAAAATAGATGAAGCAATCCTCCTTCTCAACCAAGTGCTTGCAGGACCTCAGCAGGATGCTGTGCCTGCCCCCAGCACTCAGTTTTGATAAAAGGACAGACCAGCAAGACAAACTCCAAGGGAGAGAATACAGCAGCATGAGGGGTGTCAAGAGGGAGACCTGCAGGGCACTTCTGAAGCAACTAGGCTTTCTTCCTGTAGAGAAAGGTGAGTGGAAAGGAGTACTGGGAGAAATAGGGTTATCTTACACCACAGGCAGTCTAGGTGATTTAGTGAAAGAAAAAGGGAATAATATCTTCTCCAAGCCTGTGCCAGATATGGTGAAAAAAAAATAAAATTAAAGAGTCATCTCACTTGCTCACCTGCAGTGACTTTTTAAATGGGTGGCATAGTGAGCACTCAGTTTTGTCAAACTTCTGTCAATAAATGGCATTAATACAGTAGATCCTGCTTTGATGAAGACTGATTGATTTCTGAAGGTCTCTCTCAGCTAGATGTTTTTATAACATTATATAGACACATACCAAGATTTGACCATATCAACATATATAATTCATTATTGAAAAATTTCTTTTCAAAGGATTGGATGACACCAGCCCATACTTCGCAGTCAAATAGGACTGACTCTTATTATAAACACTGCTTATGGCACAAACACCAAAAAATATGAAAAACTCCATATTATGAGTAAGTATTCATGCAAAATTACATTCATTATTCTCTTTATTTATTTGCTAATTGTTAAAATAGTCTGGTAAAAAGACACTAAGAGTAGGCATAAGTATTTAGCTGGGTATTTAACCTCAAAGTGATACTGTGTAAAGAGGTGCATTGTAAATATTTAAAATTCTATGACTAAGCCTCACATTAATCCTTATTAACAGACTTTGAGTGTGCAGAACAAGAATATTACCCATGCTCCTTCCCTAAGCAATGTCCTGTGAGAAATGGTGTTGATAAACCCAGCCTCTGAAAAAGCAAGTGTGTAATCTTTTTCTGTTTGCTTCTGTGGTGTGGGTCACTGGGTTACATGCTTAAAGCTGAACTGGAATTAGTTATTTTATTTATAAAGACTATGTACATATAATTTCAATGCTATGGTACCGTGAAAGATACAAGGTATTAAAGAGTACTGTATTCCAGATTTGCAATAAGTATCTCAGGTGGCTGGAGGGGAGATCCAATAGCAATCACCATAGAGATCTGCAGATGTGATTTTCCCAGGCCTTTTTCAAAAATAATATGTAAAATGGAACCTCTAATATTTCAAGGTTCTTAAACTTGCTTCTGCCTGTATATGAGAGATTTAGCTCTTTGTAAAATTCTTGCATTTTACAGGATTCATTTTCCTAGAGGAATTCTGCATTATATAGCTTAATGCATAGACGTATAGCTGCATTCTTTTATTTTGTCTATAAATAAAATATCTGCATTTTGTTTTCTGCGTAATTTTTTTTTTTTTTTTTTTTTTTTTTTGGTGGCAAGGACAAATATGGTGGTCAGCAGAGTTCTCTTCAGTAAATATGCCTCTAGCATAATACAAATTTCTTTCAGATATTCAAAAAACAGCATAGTACCTCATGCTTATATTATTGCAGAGACATCAAAGTAGCTTTTCATCACAGGCCTTGGAAAAAACCCCAAAACATCCAGGCTGAGGTAAATACAGATCTACTGTCAGTATAGGAACAGTATAAGAACTGTTACAAGAGCTTGACCCCTACAAACTGATGGGCCTGGGCCATATCTACATCAGGATGTCAAGGGACCTGGCTGATGTCCTTTAGAGACCGCTCTCCATAGTGATCGAAAAGTCATGGAGATCAGGGTATGCCCCAGAAGACTGGAAGAAGGCTAATGTCACTCCCATCTGCAAAAAGGGCTTAAAGGAAAATCCAGGAAATTATAGTCCCATCAGTCTTACCTCAGTCCCAGGAAAGTGAGTCCTCATGGGGACTAACACAAGTCAGACGAAGTGCATGACCGGGAAAATCCATCACAGATTCACTCAGGGGCAAGTTGTCCTTGACAAACCTGATGTCCTTCTATGACAAAGTATCCTGCTCAGTTGATGTGGGACAAGCCACCAAGGCCTTCAATATAGTTTTCTACAGCCTCCTTCTAGAGAAACTGATACATTATGGTCCAGACAAGTGGTCCATGCACTGGGTGGGGAGTTGGCTGACAGCCAACACACAGTGGGTGGTGGTAAAGGGCTCCTTTTCAAATTCGCAACCTGTCACAAGTGTGGTCCCCCACTGATTGATAATTGAGCCCAGCACTGTTTGGTATGTCCATAAGTGATCTGTATGATGGGATCAACTGTACCCTGACAAAGTTTGCTTGTGATACCAAACTGAGTGAGGAAGTGGGCACTTTGGAAAGAAGAGCCACCTGCAGGAAGACCTGGATAGACTGGGCTAACCTTAGGAACTCGACAATGCTAAGTGTAGTCTTACACCTGGGAAAATATAATCCAGGAGAGCAGCACAGGCTGGGATCTACCAAGGGGGGGAGAAGCTCTGTGGAAGGGACCTGGGGGTCCTGGTAGGCAAACTCAGTATGAGTTAGCAGTGTGCTGCTGTGGCAGTAAGAGTGCTGCTGTGGCAGTTAAGGGTACTGCCACATTCAGTGGGATGTTGGGTTGTGTCGACAACATCACCACAGAGATAAAAAAGTCATTGTTCCATTCTGCTCAGGGCTCAACAGACCACACCTGGAATATGTGTTCAGCTTTAGTGCCCGCTATACAAAAAAGACATGGATAGGCTTTTGAGGGTCCAGAGAAGCGTGTCGTGAATGAGTGTTTTAGTGTCACTTAAAGAAGGTATTGGCAGAGGTATCAGCAAAAACAGGTTTAATATAAAAGCAACAGGACTGGGAAGTCTGCCATGTGAGGAAAGGCTGAGAGAACTGGGTTTGTTCAGCCTTGAGAAAAAGAAGGCTTAGAGAAGACTTTATCATCACATTCCAGTATCTGAAACACGTTTACAAAGAAGAAAGAGATTCTGTTTTTGAAAGAGTCACAGAGAGGAGTAATATGTACAAATTACTTCTAGGTAGTTTATGATTAAGCACAAGAGGAAATTTTTTTCACAGTGAGAAAAATCAGCCACTGAAATAATCTTCTCAGGGAAGTGGTGGACTACCCAGTGTTGGACACTTTTAAGATTCAGCTGGACACAGTGCTGGGCCGCCTCATCTAGACTATGCTTTTGCCAAGAAAGGTTGGACCAGATGCTCCTTCCCTTTCAATCTGATATTCCATGACTCTGTGATTTCCCCGCCCTTTCTGGTAAGTACTAAAGTAAAAAAAAAACAAACCACATAAGAACAGGATAGAATAGTTTAAGGAATTGCTTCTACAGAGACATGGTAATGGCACAGTACAAGCTGATAATGCACGATTCCTGTTTATAATGCATATAAGCTCTATCTAGTGATCGACTTTTATTTAACATAATAGATTTCCCATTAGAGAAAAATTTTCAAAGGTAGCTTTAAGAAACTAGAATGCATAGATTTTTCAATACAGTCTAACAACTTGCAAGTGAGCAGGTGATTATGAACCCTCAGCTGGGGTCTGCTTCTGATCTTGGATTAACAAAAACCCAGGTTATTTAGCCAGCTCAGTTTCCCTACCTCCTCCAGCGCAGCATTCAAAGGTATCTGGCAGCACATGCCCTTTGTGCATCATGCATTATGCACAGTCCTCTTAAGTCTCTGTTACTCCGTGGATCTCTATGAATTGCCTTTTTCTTTCAAGTGCCTGGAGGATGGCCCCTCTCCTTTCCTGCACTTTGCTCCCAGTGACTGATGCCTCTGCCTGGGCAATCCCAAGAGTCATCTACTGAATAACATGCTAAAGGGGCCTCAACTACTGAAAGAAGGGAAATTGAGAGGACTCTGCCAAATAGGAAAGAACAGATTTTACAGAGCAGCATTTCAGTGCTACAAAACTATTGTCATGCTTCTATTAAGAATATTTGCCACTGGATAACTATTTGATCCACACTGACTAAAATGTGTCATGGCCAGTAAGTGAAAAGCTGTCTACTATGTTATCTGTTTGACCCATTAGGTCAATCCATTACCATGCACAAGAGAAAGGTGATAATATTTGTGCATAAAGTGAAAAATTTGGTTTGCTGGGGTATATGACAACAGAGTATCTCCTTGAAATGCTTTGTTTTCATTTTGTGGGAAAAATGACTGCTCAACATCTGCTCAAAGATGTTTAATCAAAACAAACTGATCTGTGAATCATGAGGGTTTCCAGTTGGAAAAGACCTATAGTATACTTTAAAATTAGCATGTTTAGAACCAACCTATTTTGGGTATATTTTAAAAGGGATATGACTAGAAATATATATTTTTTGAGAGTTCAGTGCTTTCTAGTTATGAAAGTGGGTTTTTCCCAAATATACTAAGACATTTTTGCTATATGAATCCCAGTGTCTGCCTGCCAAAAAAAAAGAGGTTGTCAAATATTTTTTCCTCACATCAACATCTAAAACAGGCTTTGATGAACTCTGTATGAAATACAGACACAGCTATGCCAAGTATTTGCACAATTTCTTGGTACAACTTGGTTGACATCACAAAAAAATCTGATACCTAAGTAACTGTTTCATTCAAATCATGATGAAGCCATCAGAAGTCTTTCTGTTATCTTTAGTGAATTTTGGGTCTGGTAGGGATGAGTCAGCTGAATGATATTAATTGATGTGAACAGGAAGAATGACGAGAAGAACAAGCACTGACTTGTGTACTATATATAATTTATGCTGAGAATCACATTACTGAGGCAACAAGGGAAATGGAGAAAGAGAAAAATATTAGAAATCTGGATATTAAGAGAATATACTCTGTACCAAGCCACAGTCTGAACAAGAAAAAGTAATAGCAAGTAATTTGTTATGCTTTATATCTCACAGAAAAGAACAACTTTATTATAAGGAGTGATTTCACTGTGACCTACTCATGACAGAGGTATCATTCTTCCAATAATAAAAAATAATCTGAGAGTTTCTGAAACAATTGTCAACAACTGGAGGCGACAGCTTTCTAAAGTGAGTGATCCAGCATGCTGGACTCTGTCAGATCTCATTCTCACAGAGAGAATTAGATATCACAGCTTTAAAGACTGCTTTTTTTAAATGCCATCCATGTAGCTTGGCTGCTTTTATACACAAGAAATATAGGTATAAGTTGTGAATGGAAAAGTCTCATACCTGAAGTTATTCTCATAAAGAATAATCATTCTTGAATAAATAATGAGAAAAACATACCCATGATACTCATACAAACTTTTGATCCCTATCTTAAAATTCTGCTGAACAAAAGAGACTGGGCTAACAAAAGTAAAACAAAATCCCAGCATTCTTAAATAAAATACAAGAATTAAAAAGGAAAAGGGAAAACAGACAATGACAACAAAAAATATTAGAAATAAGGAATTTAGAAAAATACCAAGGGAAACAAAAAGAAGGAGAGATGTTATTGTCAGCAGAGAAATACAATTCCAAACAGCTTTTAGAGCATATGTTATGGTTAGAAAATATTTTCATGTTTTACTGGTAGGTGGGGTTTCCTTTAGGACAGCAATGAATTTCTACTGTCTGATGCAAGAAGAGCAAACAAAAAGCTTCGTGTGCAAGGGACACCAGGTAAGAATACCAAAAATGTTTTCCTATCTTTGGAATATCCAGTACTAACATAATCCATCTGGGTCTACTACATTTGATTTCAGAAGATTCTGTAAGATTGACAAAGTAAAGAAATATGAGAATAAGATTAGAAGTCATATTTTTTTATCACTGGCAAACCAGAGTATATTTATTCTATCTTTTCAAAGCACAAGTTAAAAACTAATGAGCTCTACATAACTTGCCTGTGTTATAATCACTAGATTACAGTGGGATGTACAGCCTCCCAGACAAAGATTCACATAGCAGAAATCAGTCACGAACAATTCAGAGGTGGTAGTAATTGTTAGGCAAAAGTTAATCTAGACAAATACAGTAATTTTGTAAAATGCAGATTTCTGAGTGAGGCTAATTATTAATAGAATCTGCACCTTATGCAACTTTTGTGGGTTAGACAAAATTCCTATATTTGCAGCCAAGAATTTATTGTCAGTCTGAAGTCCTGCATGTCTATTCAAAGACTTATTACCCTAGCTACAATAATATAATTCCTGATTGTCTAGATTATATTAATACACAAAGAGCCTTTTTAATAGCACGTTTAAAATTTTTGTCCAGACACCTTGGGTATCTACCCTCGTTCACTGGTGTGCTCCCCCTTCCTCTGCTCCTCCAGATCCTAAAGTTAGAAGTGAGAACTGCTTGCAAGAGGAAAAGGTGGGGGAGCTGGGATCAGAGGTCAGCATCCTGCCTTCCACACCTTGAGGGGTATGGGGCTGGCAGTGGATTTTCTCCTGCTCCTTAGTTTAAGGATGGCATGACATTGATTCTGATTGCATGCTATACATTGATCTTCTTTAGTCTCCACCTCCACATTATATCCTCGTGTACTGTGGTACACACAGGATGTATTGCATATTCTAGACATTTGCTCTTCCTTTTGTTTTGCTCTGTAACTGGTTTTATGTGATTTCCAAGGCTATGTTTCTTGGCAACCTTGGCAATTTGTTTATAGCATGTTTATAGCCTCTGCCGTCATCCCCAGGCTATGCCTTCAAGGCCTTTGCTACCATCCTTTGCCTGTTTCTCCTCCACTCCATATTATTATTTGGGGGTCAGAGATAGTTCACTCTACAGAAGATAATGTACTATTATTACTGACCATTACTTACAGAGATGCAACGAAATTATTATAATACTGCACCACACAATTGCACAGAGCTAACCCAAAGCTAAACCGGTAGGTAATGTTCAACTGCTCATTACACAAACAAGCTAAACAACCTCTTCAAGCAAACCCAGAGAAGGGCAGCCAGAGCAAGCCTGGCAGGGCTCAGCTCAGGGGCTTTGCAGGGCTAATGCAACACCCTTGTCTTCCGGCTAGCAATGGCAATATCAAATTTACTGCACCCCAGAGCTAACAATCAACTGACTTGCAACACAGTGAATTCTTCAGAATTTCATTTCAAAGCTCACATTATATATAAACTTGTTTTCATGAGAATTATTTCAGGAAGGTAACTGCCACTGCCATACACATAGTAAGTTTCAGAGACTGTTATGGTCCCCTTCTGGGCTTACATTCTCCAACTGAAAGTTTGCAATGTCCTGTGCCTTGAAGAGCTATTTTCTCCCCAAGATTCATATTTGTATGTAAAACACAGCTGGTAGAACAAAATATACTTAATTGTTTCTTTTTCAATATTTTGCCTTTGGACTGTAGGCTCTGATTGAGATACCTCTCAGATGAACTTTGCATTCAAAGTTCCAGCTTTGTCCAGGAAAAAAGAACAAAGGTTTTAAAAATCATAACATATCTGTCTTTGTAAGCAGAAAAGCAACTTTCTGGATTTTTCCCAGTGGTCAGTGACCTTTAAAGACCTGGAACAAAAGGTGATAGGATACTCAGATAATCTGCTCACACCTAAAGTTCAAACTAAGACCAGATAGATGGAGAAAACAGGTTTTGGGTCACTAACTTTCAACAGAAGGACAATTTTTCTTGGATGTATGGCTTCTTTTTACTACATTTTATTTCTCTACTTATTTTGCACCTGTTCTGCTACATATCAGCTGCTGCATAGCAGCCTGCCCTTTAGCAGATAGGAGATACCTTCTGGGGCTTTATAAACCACTTCTGGACCAGGTGGCATTGCAGAAGTAATTCTGCACCAGGAACAGCGTCCCCTTTTTTTTTGTGTTCTCATCTTGTATTTACTACTGGATGACCTGCCAACCTCTTTTAAACATAGACATGCTCTGAGCTACACTCAGCTTTTTCACCAGCCAGAAAAGTTTGAATTTCCCTACTAACAGGAGACTAAAGGATGGGTTTAAAGTTAGTTTTATATGTTAGATAAGACCAGTTGTTCCCTTTTATCACTGAACTTTGGGAAGAGACAGTGCAATATTTAGTTGGTCTGAAACTTTAAGCCAATGAAAATAAGTATTTGCAAATAAACATTACAATGCTGTTGTATTTACAAAAGCTGAATTAATCGGTAATCACATTAATAAGAATTTTATTGAAATACTCTTAAAGAGGTATAGAACTTCAGTAGTATGTCTCTACCTCTGATACACCTTAATTACCAATACACAAATGACTGCCTGGAGATCACAAAAGACTCAAGACTTGCTTCTTAAACAAAAACAAAAGTAAACCTGTTGGGGGTGAAGCTGATTATGAGACTTGGTTAAAACATTTCACCAAATGGACCTATGAAGAGGAGTTGACCAAATCGGCTGGTGACACAACGCTTACTACGTTTTGACGTAGTATCGGACTTTCGGTGAAATTCAACATTTATTACTCTTCAGAGTGGTAATGGACTTTTATGGATATTCCCCTGTTGTCAGGGACTGTTTTGGAGTTTGGATGTTGTAGGATTACGTGTGTTACATTTGTCTGTTACGGTTATTCGTGTTTTGCCATCATGGCTGTTCCCCCTGTTGTTTCTCCCCTCATGTTCCTCCATGTTGTCCTCTTCCCCCTCACGGTTTTCCCGCTTCTTGCCCAGTTTTCCCACCGTTTCCCCAAACCCTGGGTTTTTATTGGTTGTTTGCGGGGCCGTTTTGGATTGGCTGTCCGGTTACTCTGGTTACTTACTCCGCCCCCATTTTTTTCCAATCCCGTACCAGTTATCACCCCTTGTCCCAGAGTCTTCCCCCACACCCTATATAAACCCCTGCTGTCAATAAACTCTGCCCCTTTTTGAGCCCACAACCGGTCGTGTTCATGTGGTCATTGGGGTCACTCCCTCAGTCAACGGCTCCCGCATAAACTAATGAAATACTACTGTTTTAATGTACACTTTGGGCTAGTGACCCTGTTGCAAATCCATCTTTAGCGACATATCTTAATAATACTCCATCAATTATTAGAACTACTGCTGCCTCCCAGGGGGCATGAGTTCTTGGATATCTTTATCTAATACAGTCATGTCAAATACTGTTACTTAAGGGCCCTCCTAGCTCCGGAGTTATCAAGGATGGTGTCTTTGCCCTATGACAGCCAAAGTTACACCAGCTCCTCAGTGTGTCAAACAAGTTTATTATTTTACCTTTCAGTGACTTTTACTTCTACAGAGTGCTTGCTAAAAAGCCTTTTTGTGGTCTACCAACTACTCCTGCTGTTATATATATTAGCCTTAATAAAATCCATTAGTTATGCACAATGCTTTCTTCATTAATGAAATATAATAGCATTGATGTTTCTGGTCTAATGTGTGGTTAAACAATTTTCAGGATTCTATTCATTTTGCTGTAAAATTAAATACACATAACATAAAAGAAGTTAAATTATTATTATCTGGAAATTTTGAAATTAAATTCAAAAAATAATTGCATCCACAGTCGTTTTTAGCACATTTAACCATTTATGTGATATGGACTTCATACAATTTCTCCTTAAAATACTGTGAAAAAAAATGTATTACAAGTTTTTGGCTTCTGTTATGTCAGTGATTTAAGGTGAAAACTTTCTTAGCTTTTCTTGAACCAGATGCACTGAATACTTGTAAACACTAAAGGAAATATTGTGATAGGATGACAACTAAACAAGGCTTAACTCTTCCTGCACTTTGCCCAAAGCAAAAAATACTCAAACCATTGCTGTTAGAGTAACAGAGTGAAGAATTCTTACTCACTAGTATTTTATCCCTGTGCACAGATGTACCACATATCTATGCACTAAAAAACAACCAAACCAGCAAGGCTCTGAATACAGCATGAATTGCTGGCATGCTGGAATTTGGGAATTCCTCTTATTTAAACCCACCTTGCCACAAGATCACACACGTATTTAAAATATTTTCCATGTCCAGAATAGTTTATTAAAAGAAATTACAGAAGAGGAGGATGAAAATCTTCAGATATTCTATTTGCAATATTCCTCAGTAATCTCTCTTCTCTCCTCCAAGAACTCTGAATTTTTCAAAAAAGCAGGGAGTACTGGAGTTTCATAGGAGAACTGGGCAACAATTAGGAGCCAGCAGCAAGGAAGGCCTTGGTCATTGGTGAAGTGAAGGTGACCATGCCATTCAAAGCACAGTGGATCACAAGAAGGAAAGAATACATTTATCTAGATTTTTACCAAATGCACTGCAATAAATACAGAATCATTTAGACTGAAAAATACCTCTAAGATCACAGAGTCAAACAGTTAACCCAGCACTGCCAAGTCCACTACTAAACCATGACCCCAAGCACCACATATACATGTCTTTTAAATACCTCTTAGGGATGGTGACTTCACAGCTTCTCTGGTCAGCCTGTTCCAGTGCCTGACAACCCTCTCAGTGAAGAAATTTTTCCTAATATTCAATCTAGACATCTCCTGGCACAAATTAGGCCATTTCCAACAAATCAGTAAGATTGCACCTTTATGTGCCGCTAAAAATATCTGTTGAGATATATGTCATTCACTTTCTATTTTACAGCAAAGAAAACTATAGCGTCAAAGACTCATCCACATAAATTCCTAAAGAGATGAATCCTTAGGAGGCTTGGGGTCCATTTTCACAGTTTGAAGACCCCTGTTCAAAATAAGTCACAGTATGCTCAGGTGAATCTCCTTTTGTCCAACTTGCCTTCAGTTTTTAATTTTCACCATAATGTAAATTACTACATCAGCAATTATTGGTAGCATTCCTTCCTAGTGTCTCACATGGCATCCCACTATATACTGCTTTCAAATGCTGTGTTCCTTAACAGTACCCTTTGAAATCTGTATAAAAACTACCTAAAACCTTTGCACAATATGAGAAGTAGATAGCATGCCATTCTAAGTATACTTCTTCAACTGTTTTTGCAGCCTGTAGATGAAGCCTGTTTTTCCCTTACCCACTTGAAAATATTTTGTGCTTTACCATTCATGTCTCAAAATGATCAAATTTTTCCATTTAGTCTCACAACAAGCTCCAACGAAATGTTAAGCGTAACATTGCCAGTGCTTTAGTTGGTAGGGATGGTCCTAACTCTGGGCTCATAATGTACTCCTGCGTGTGCCCTGACATTATCAATCATGTAAATAAATATGAACTTTCACGCTTCTGAGGGACAAAGCTTGCTGCCAAAGCTTTCTGTAACGATGTAATGAACTTCTTACCTTTAGCTGCTGCCAAAGATGAGACCAGACTTCCCTTTTCATAGAAGATACCCTCACAGGAATGCCATGACTCTTTAGTGCCAGAGATTGCTAACATTTCTGCAGAAGTGATTACGGTTTTGGCTTAGTGGATGCCTAGGTGCAATGCTGATTCCAGTTCCATTTAACAGTGTTTGACAGTAACTAAGCCTGAGGATGAATGAAAGTTGACATATTTAGAACAAAGTAGTGGAGCACTTGACTAAGCCAATAAATGGTTCCAGCTGGGACTTGTCCTGTTGTTGGTGATGAGGACACTGGGGGAAGTTTCTGTGGCAGATAACTTTAGCTAAAGCTATTTGGCTTTTACAAGAAACAGAAAATACTTTTTATCAATAATTTTTCTAATGCAGATTTTTTTATTTTTGCACTATTTTCTCGGACCCCCAAATATGTGTCAAAGAGGACCAACTTGTAGTGATTACTATGCTCAGCCTCAGCATGGATCTGATTGAGAGTTTCAATCATTATATGCAAAATAAATTCCAATACAAAGTTTAACTGAACGAATCTGTGGGACGTGTTTGAGAGAGATGGATTGAGGAGCCAGAAAATTATGGTCCCTCTTTAGGTCTACACATTGAGGACAGTTCCCTAGACATTAAAATATTCCTACTGAAATTCTAAGTAGTCTGAACACGGAACCAACTGCTGAATGCTAATCGACGTTTTAATGTTATTAAGATACTTCTGTGAGAAGTATAACTGGCAAATACTTAATCAGAGTTCTAGAACCCACACATCAATAACCCCAAACAACTATAACAAACTACCCCACATACAACCTACCCAACCCAAACACCTTAACTAAGCAATTCCCCCTACCCTACTAATCCCCTACTCAACCCTCACCAATCAGAATAAAACATTCTTACCCCACTAAAATCCAACCGAACCAAAGAGATGCCTCTACCATCCACAGTATCAACCCCAGCTCACAAACAATCCAACAACCCACTAACAAATATTCCAACAATTAACACCATAACCAACCCCACACCATACCCAATAACCACCCAATCCCCTCAAGCCTCAGGATAAGGGTCCACTGCCAATGCCACCGAATAAACAAAAACCACCAATATTCCCCCAAATAAACTAAAAATAACATTAATGACATAAAAGACACACCCAAACTTACCAACCCCCCACACCCCACAAAAGACGCTAACACCAACCCCACAACCCCATAATAAGGAGAAGGATTAGATGCAACCCCTAACCCTCCCAAAACAAAACAAACTCCCAAAAAACCCATAAAATACGTCATACAAGTTCCTACCTAGCATCATCTAGAATCTATGGCCTGAAAAACCATCGTTGTTTATTCAACTACAAGATTCTAGAACACCCTCTTCTGCTTATATACTTTCTTCTCATCAGAACCTGACCAGCCTTAAGCCCTAGCAGAGAACAAGACGAATATTCAGAATGCACACTCCATTTTGAAAATTGCATGCTAGCCCTTCTCCCATATTATATACACAGAAGTATAATTTTAGTTCTTCTAAGTTCTTCTAATATTTTTCCTTTTTTTTTTTTTTTTAATTTACACGGTGGAGAACATAAAGAAGAGGTAGTTTCCACCAGTAGCACAGACAGCTTGGATGGGGTGGGGTGGCCAGGTTACTGAAAATCTTGCATATGCCACAGTTACAACCATGGGCAAGTCACCGCTACTAAATGTCAATAAAATATCATTCTCTTACCTTTGTTCTCTGTATTAGTTTTGGTAGTGTACCATCTTTTGAAAAGCAGACATTTTGAGTGTTTCAAGTTTACTGGCTTGATTTTCTCATCTATATCCTGTACTGCATAATATGATGCATTCAATACAGTATAATTTTCAAACACAATGACATTTTGTAGACCATAAAAATATCATTCTCTGTTTTCAACCTCTTCTTGTGCTGATTATGAAATCTGTATTCAGATAGGCAGTGTTTTGCACAAACGTTTTCTTTCACCTAATTCATACTAATCTGCATTCCATATGCAGTCTCACTACATGTATCACCCAAATTCCCTTTTTCTTCTCTGGCCCTGCAAGAGATTATTATTAATATAACTTTTATTATTATTGTCATTGTTTTTTCCCTTCTCCCTAGATTGCAAATTAAATACAGAGAGCACAAAAAACATATCTTCTAGATTTTGGTTTGCAGTAAAGAATAAGGCAGCTTATATAACACCATGTAGTTCATATTCCAACCAGCTTTCAGCACAATTCTTCTCAGTGTTCTTTTATCTCCCTTCATTTTAGAATCATAGAATCATTAAAGTTGGAAAAGACCTCCAAGGTCGAATCCAACTTTCAATCAAATACCACCAGAACAATTAAAAGAGATCATGAAGTGCCAAGTCTACTCATTTTTCAAGCACTGTGAGGCATGGTGACTCAATCACTTCCCTAGAGAGCCTGTTCCAATGCTTAATACTTCCCTGTGTGAGTCTCACCACGAAGTATCCATTTTTCAGCTTTGACTTATACAATGGCACCAAAACAAGCATAGGAGTAAAACAAGAGGTGCTTTTTCGCCAACTTGAAATATCTATTAAGCTTTATAGAATCATAGAATGGTTTGGGTTGAAATAGACCCTAAAGATCATCTAGTTCCAATGTCTGTGCCACGTGCAGGGACACCTTTCACTAGACTAGGTTACTCAGAGTTCCATCCAACCTGGCCTTGAACACTTCCAGGGATGGGGCATCCACAGCTTCTCTGGGCAACCAGTGCCAGTGCCTCATTATCCTCATAGTAAAGAATTTCTTCCTGACATCTAATCTAAACCTACTCTCTTTCAGCCTAAAGACATTTCCCCCTGTCCTGACCCTACATGTCCTTGAAAATATTTGTTCTCCATTTTTCTTGTAGGCTCCCTTCAGGTACTAGAAGGCCACAATTAGGTCACTCCAAAATATATCTTACATCTATAAAATTTGGTTACTTATATATTTGGGTTCTTCAAATGTGGACCAAGACAAACTAGTTTTCAATTTGTAATGATGCAGTTGGATTTCAGAGGAAAATATCAATGCAGTTCCCAGCAGTGTGAAAAAAGGAGTCCAGTCACATCTGAGTACCATTTGCTCAGCGAGATAAACAAGGTTGACACCACCTATGGATAGGTTCTGCATTCCTGTGATCTTCAGTCTGATTCATGGGATTTCACTTGATTACCATCAAGCACAGCAGAGAGGACAGGTACAAATGTACACACAATCCTGGTACTTGTCCAGTGCTGCAGTCTGTGCAACAGCAAGTATTGAAAGCCACTGTTCTGCAGTAGCTGTCTGAAAATTTGCATCATATCATAGAATCATAGAATGGTCTGGGCTGGAAGGCCCACAGAGATCACCTAGTTCCAACCCTTCTGCCATGGCCAGAAACATCTTCCACTACACCAGGTTGCTCAGGGGCCCATCCATCCTGGCCTTGAATGCATCAGTGACATTATAATATCTACTGTATCTCTGACTACAGCAGAACTGATTTGGTCCTGTGTCTTCACTGCTCAGACTTTTGCAACAGTAAAATTGCAGAGCTACTAGATGAAATCTTAGTGCATAAAACTCTCTCCCTATTAAAGTCCAGTCTAGCCAGTCCATTCAAGCTAGTACTGGTTCTCACCAGTGAGACAGTAAACTTTGTTACTATGTTTATATGCAAGGCATCGCAGAATGCAGACAGACCAAAATCACAGTTTATTAGGAGCACTATGTAAAGAAATCTTGCTCTAAGCCTTGCTTCATGAATTTAGGATTATATGGACACTGAGTGAGAAAAGACTTTAAAGGTACTTATACTATCTCACCAAAAGAGCATTCAAAACACTAATTGCTATTGATTCAAATGAGAGGACTGAGTAGAAAATACACAGTAGGATGGAATTCTTCCTAACACTATTTCTTGTTTTCTTTTTCTCTACCACTACAACTGTATTACAACAGAGGCATTATCTTGGTCACATTTGAAGTACAAAATTTTCCAGTTTGTGAACACTAGGAAGGATAACAGCAGAAATGTCACGTCTTTTTCTACCAGCAGATGATTACTCCTGAGAGCATAGTCTTTGTTCAATCTAGCTGAATCTTTTACTACTTCAGGGAAGGAATGAGAAAGCAAGGCTGCTGAAGGAAAAATAATTAGCCATCGTGTTTTATAGTAGAATGACAAAAACTCTTTTTCAATTTAACAGGCTTCATGTAGGGGTACCTTTTTAACGAGCTACTTCCTTGCACTTGCTGAGCATATGCAATACAGTACAGATACTGAGGTTTCTGCACTTGTGAGAATTTCAGTCAGTGAAGGAGTCTGAAGCTGTCCTGAGACCAGAACCAAATAAACTTTGATGGTAATAGCTTTAGTACGATTTTGTTTGACCTGTTAAGGTCTTGATGGATTTTCTACAGGGCCCCATCTGACATATTTTCAATGTACTTTTACCTACCCAGAAGCATGGGTTGGTAATTACAAATCTGAGGGTGTCTCAGCTTCAAATGAATCCAACTTTCCCTACCAAGCTGAAATATTATCTCCATTAAACAAGTGTTCAGTATCACAATACAATATTCTTCCAATTAAATTGAAATGTGTTATGCAGCGCATAATAATTTGGAGACTAAAAGTGTGAATACTTTTAAATGTGGCATATAATTTTCTTATGCAGGATACTTTTCAAATACAGTCTCCTGCTGAAGTAGTTCATTGTATCAAAAAGTAGAAACCTGTCAATAACACCCATGTGTCCTATAAAATGCTTTCATTTCTCTCATGGTATGTTATGCTTCATCAGTTTCCTTAATCCTAGCTGCAGTTCACGTTGCCGTGCTGAAACAGCTCACTGAGCAGTAATTTATCTCTTGACTGTGGCATAACAACCACAAATACAGGTTATTCTGGGAGTGAGGATTTGCATTGCATAAACTGTATTTTTAAAATCATCTTCAAATGAGATTAATTCATGATAGGGAAATTTTTCCTCTATTTTTGGATCTGGTTTCCAAGACACTTGAGTCTGAGTCTTGAGTGTTTTGTTGGTATCGGGCAGAATCTTCATTTGAGGATTAGGGATTTCTGTAAAAACGAAATGATACCACAAGAGAAATGAGAAGATGTTTCCCCCATTTAATTTAATACCTATTTAAAATTGGCAATGGGAAGATAATGACAGATTGCATTTTAGCTGAATTTTTCAGCTGTGCACTAGATGACTTGTATTTCTTTTCAATTAGACTGACTGCTTTAGTGTGGTGGGAGATTACTTCTCCCGCATACTGAAGAGATATTAACAATTAAAATGGCTGGGGGAGCAAGTAACAGAGGATTATTGCAGTCTTCTTTGCCAAATGACAAGGGCTTCTCTTCGTAAGTATCTTGTTTTAATGTTTGCTACTGAGTATCGTATGCATTGAATTGATATAATTATTATGAGGAAGTATATTCTTTACAAATGTAAATATTTACATAACAGTGGTACTTAAATAGCTTGGCCTCACGCATCAGAAGGGAGCAGAGTTTTCTTCAGGCATAACACTGTGTGAAATACATTTCTCAGACTTTCAAGGCCTAGATACAGTAAACAACACTTTTCTTCATGCATCTTTCCCCAAAGTAGGGAAGAAAACTAATAGGGAAGATATACAAGTGCCTCCTCTCCAGCATAGGAGAAGCTTGGAGTGTTGCAGGGGATGTGGGTGATCCTATGGCCTCAGCCATCTGCTGGACACACCTTTCGCCTCCCCTCCTTCATGCAAACCTCACTCAAGTTCCCTTGGCCATATCTCTGCATTACTGAGATACTCCTGGTGTCTTTCTTACAAATTGTTATTGGTTTTGTCAATGGCAATAAACCTCAGAACACTAATAGCAAACCCCCACTTTAGGCACTATGAAATTAGCCAAAGTCTGTTCTC
Source organism: Acropternis orthonyx (assembly GCA_035583155.1). Classification (NCBI taxonomy): domain Eukaryota; kingdom Metazoa; phylum Chordata; class Aves; order Passeriformes; family Rhinocryptidae; genus Acropternis; species Acropternis orthonyx. Next base: position 7,987,290 of record JAWWEU010000125.1, read on the forward strand.
CAAACTGCCCTCCTGAGAGAGCAGGCAGAGATATTGCAGAGATCAGTGAGATCCTGTAATATTTTTGTTCTCACACAACAACACCTTGGGGGGGGGGGGGGGGGGGGGGGGGGGGGGGGGGGGGGGGGGG
>JAWWEU010000125.1:7987519-8024989 GCA_035583155.1 Acropternis orthonyx
TCTCCCAAAAAAACACCTGCCCCCCTCCCCCCGCCCCCCCTCCCCCCCCCCCCCCCTTTTCGATTACTGAAGTGTTTTTGACTGCAGAGGTATTCTACATTCCCTATGCCATTTAAGAGTCTCTGACTATCTGGCTTACCTTGATCTACTCTGTTTCTACCCTGCTGATTTTTCCATAAAAACTTATATTAATCCAAATCAACATTCATTTAATAAACATTTCAGCAAGCAAATGAATATTTAGCAATCATAACTCCATTTCCATCACAACGGGTAGTGGCGCAGTTGGCTCCAAATCATGTCCACTTTTATCCCAACTCCACACATATAAACCCCATTGTTATGATTTATATTAATGCATGACTAGATTACATGTACAAGAGGGTTAAAAAAAAAAGAAAGAAATAGAGATGTGTGGAGAGATGCTTACACACAACATAGAACTGTATTAAGTCACTAATATTCATTTTGGTTTTGTGCAAAATTACTAATTCTCGCATACAACTATTCTTTTTTCACTCTTATCAGAATCACTCAAAATCTTGGTGAAGGACATCAACACAGTGGCTTTTTCTTCCAAAGCTAACCAGCATTAACTTGCTACAGTACAATTATTCATAGAGAATTTTCTGCAATATTATCTAGTAACAATATTCACACCTCTTTTGGTTAATGCATATTTGAAAACAATCTCTAAGATCCAGACCTTCAATTTCAGTAAATTTGCATAGTGCAATTGATCTTATATATACACCAATTAATAGTGTTTGAAAATGTAATTCTAGACTGAATTAACTCTGGTAACAGCTCTGGAAAATGTTTTGTTCACATAGTCTCAGGATAGCTGAGTATAATTTCATTTGAAACCTAGGTACTGAAGTCTAAATGACAGTAGATTAAAAAAATACTATCTCTGGCATTTTTCCTGAACAACATCATCAAATAATTCAGGATTCAACATTTTATCTTTTACACCTTTTCTTTTCTCCCCTTTTAGTTTTTTCATCCTTTTTTTTTTTTTTTTTTTTTTTGGAAATTCATCTGGTAGCAAAAATAATTCTGAAATTAAAAATATCTTGATGCTATGCATACACAAGAAAGACACAGACAATTTCACATTTATACTAGCCATGTGTCTTCAGCCCAATCTTCTCACATACTTGTTAGACTAGTACAACTCTGCTAACTTCAGAGCAGCCATTCTTGACTTTTATCAGAGCTAACATCACAATTATACCTGTCCTCATCTTTTGCATGAAAATTTTCAGGTTCAAAGTCCTCCATGCCATGTGAAGATCTCAATCTTCTAAAGTTTTTCCAATAAATTTGAGCACTTCCTAAGTTGTGTGGGTTTTTTTTTCACAAAACAAAACTGAATTCTTGGGCAGCCAAAGTGAAGGGCTACACAAAGTATATGGGCAGAATGGGTTGGAAACAAAACTACTCAACTTTCATATGAAGACAGAATGACTCAGTAAAATGTTCTCTGAAAGTTCTTGGGAATAGAACTTATGAAACCAACAGTCTTAGAAACAAACAGCACTGTGTGTTGGTTACAACAGCAATCACTGTTAAACAGCTGAATAGACGTGTAGTAATAAATGCTGTGGTTTAAAAACCAAGGTGAGAGTCAGTACATGTGAATCAGGTTTGTGTATCTGAGGTTTGTCACTGAACTAGACGCTTTGAAGCTGATAATGGTAATTAATAGCTATTAATTATTTTTCATAACAGTCATGTGTCTATGCACGGGTACAATATGTACTTTAGCAACAATTCTCTTGGCCATGGAAAATGCTTTGTCCTTCTCCCAGCTCTTTCTCAAACTGCACGAATCCAGAACCCCAGGGATCAGCATCGTGGAGGAGCCCAATACTGACTTCTCTGTTGAGATGATCAGAATTGCAAAACATTAAACTAGAAGTGCCAGGTGCTGATTTGTTTTGTGCTCTGCAACCACATGGAGGTCTCTATGGATTCCTGTAAGATGATTCCTGTGTATCTTAAATGGACAAACAATCAATTAATTTTCTGATTTCTTTTATTATATTTCTAACAGAGAGGTTTGCTTCTTTAATGATTAAAAAATCTGCATTTATGCCAATTAAATAGATCTAATGTTATTTTTCTTGAAATTCTAGGAAAAGAATACTCATTCATAATAAAGGAGTGTATTTGCATGCAATTCAATTTAAAGAATAAAAGGTTTTATGGTGTGAATTCAGGAACCATATTAGGATCTGAGATATTAAAAAATAGACCTTTTCAGTTTCTGTACTGTCATCTACAGTAATCTTCCAAATATCTAATACCTAAAATATCTTCCAAACACCCTATATCAAATACCTAAAGCGTGTTTGGGCTTAGTTAGATTTATTTACTCATTAATAGCTCTTTACCAATACTTAGTTCATCTTTCTTAAAAGTTTTTTAATAAAAAGATTATTGTAAAGATATTTGCATTGAGGATCACTGGTGCAGAAGGATTTTAAAGGTCAAGTTCTCACTGACAGTCAATATTTTTGCTGTAAAATGGCAGTGGATTGTTACAACAAACACCTAGAGAAATCCAAGCTGGACTTGGATGTTAAACTTGGAACCAATATTAGGTCAGGCTACAAATAATCCAAAGTCTACGATAAGGTAGAATAGGTGTGGAGGTTTTTTAAAATATATATATTGGTAAATACGTATGTATATATGTGTGTAGGGCGGTCCCGTGGCGTAATGAAGAGCACTCTGGACTCTGAATCCCAAGGGCCTGAGTTCGAGTTTCAGTAGGGACCGTCCCCATGGCAGTTAAATGCCTCCCTGCCATCCGATCCCTTCAGATCTCAGATGTTAAGCAGGGTCAGCCCTGGTTGGTACCGGGCGCTGTAGACAGTCCCGAGGATTTCACTGTCACTGTCCAAGCTTGCTCGGCCATGGCAAATGGACCTTAGGACTTAAACGGTGGGGCCAGTTCTGCGCACGCTGTGCCTCACCTGAAAAATCCACTGTGCAGGCTGGAAGGGCACACCCACGTGGGGAGAGCCCTTCCCCAGATCTTCATTTGCGAAGTCTGGCCATACGTACATACATACAAGTGTGTGTGCATTTTTCTTCAGATGAGAACAGATTTGAGATTGTTCTGGTCCTGGATGTTTTTTGGGGGGTTTTATTTCCTGGAAAAATAAAACAATGTCCTCATGTTGGTAGGGTATTTCAAAATCATTCAGGGAAGGAAAATGGTAGCATTTCTTTATTGAAGAGCCTTCAAGAGAGGCCTCACAGTATGATGGGGACATATCCTCTTCCTTTTCCTTAGGAAGTTCCACTATTGAGTTCTTGCAGTTATATATCTGCAGTAGCCACTAAAAATTCTAAATAAGTATTTCTGCAGTCAAAATATCTTCATAGATATCCCGTAAAAGAACTTCATATATATTCCCTAAAAGCTGGGAGGAGAGAATCATTTAATTCTAAGAAACAAGCAATTTATTTATTGAAAACTGAGAAATTATGTAAATTACAAGACGTCAGAGGAAAACAGAGACTTCTGATTCACTTTCAGGATGTGGAATTTAGTTTTACGAAACAAATGAAAACAAACCTTTATATTTTATGCCTTTATAGGACTGGTTTATTTTTCACTGATCTTACTTCAGGCATTGTTCAGTGAAGAGTGTCCAACAGTTATCACCTACATATCATTCAGCAGCAATAAGCAGCAGGGATCTGGTAACAATGTACATATGCAGTCTAAATTACACGTCTCTAATTGGGGACTTGATACACTATAAATGCACATGTACATTTATGCTTAAATACACAAATAGAGGAATAAAAAGAAGTAGTGTTATATTGAGGAAAAAGAATTAATGAAGCATAAAGCAATGCTCTTTCCAACAGTACTTTCTAGATCTCACAAATGTTTTTTTAATTCCTTACATTTCCAGCCTTTAAAGCTTTACAAAATGGCTTAACAGTTTAAATAGTAGATATTACAGCTCTTGCTGCTTTGCTTTTCCATGCCTAGTGTTTCTAATGGCACTCACTTTTAGTGAAACATTAACACTCAAAAGCAGAAAGTCTCAAGTAAAGGACTTCTTATAGACAAAGAGCTCTGGTAATAAGACATTCCAGGTGTAGTTTTAAGTTCTTCACCTACAGATCTAAGAGCACCATCTTGGCCAGTATTAAATGTTGTTTGTTCCAAGCTAAAAATACTGCTTCAGGTGACCAACACCTGGTCTCCTCTCCTCCACCAAAGTCAACACTGCAGTGGCTGTGTAAAATAAGTCTCTGTATTACTTTATAGTAGCTACAGATCAAAATGTTCTGATGTCTTAGAAAAAACCTCAAAAACCAAACAAAAGCATTTGATAAATCTTTGTGTATCATTATTGTTCTCTATTTTGAGCAGTTCAGAAATAGAATAGGTGCACACATATATGATTTTCACACATATATAAACCCACATATACATATATACATACACATGTGAAGAGATACACATTTCTGAAGAAAGTTAAAGTACGTTCCAAAGCATAATCATCACCCCTAGAGACTGGTCTATTGCAACACTCAAATAAAAAAATTGTGATGCTATTACAAACCTGCTCAAGATATTTGGCTTTACTCCAAACGAAGTTTCAATATGCATTTTACTCATCAGCCCCCCCAAAAATAGCATTGCAATTTTCCCAAGTACTGCTGAATTGAAAAGTACATTATGTAATTTCTACTGGAGAAACCGAGTGATGCTGTTTGATCCCAGTTTCTGTAAACCCCACAGTTTCTACTATAGACAGATCAGAGGAAACACAGTGGGGGATCCTGTCAGCTGCTTCTGAAGTGTTGTGGGCTCAGGCTGAAATGCCTGAGACTTCCTTTTATTGAGATGCCTTATTTGCACCAAGTCCTACCAGCCACAAATACATACATGATGCCCTGTGGCCACATGCAGCCCATGCATTAATTGTCTATGTGAAGACTTCAAGATTAGGCCCTTAAGTAAGTAAGAATAAACTACATGTCAAATCAGAGAGGAGCAGATTTTGTAGAGAATAAAACCAAGGCAATCTTGCAAAACTCTTATCTTGATCCCGTCTCATTTTCCATTTATGCTAACAATATAGAACATGTAGCTTGGAGCTCTTTATATTTTCACTGATTATACCTTCTGTAAGTATTTTATTGTCCTTAGCTATAAATGAGCTATAAGAGAATTTTAATAAAATTCAGGAAACACTTTTTGAGTCATGTTTGCTGTTAAACACAAGTAAAATGAAATTTATTATTTCAGTTGGGATAATACATTTAATGCTGATAATGATATAACTCCTAAGATATTAACTTCTAATCAGATGTTACTGAAATATGTTTCAGCTTGTAAACACTTAAGTATTTTGTTGGGCTGTGCTCTGGCTTTTTACTGCACAACAAAGTATAATCGAATGACTAGATTTTCTGTACTGTAACATGTTTTGTTAAATTCATTCAGCCAAGGAACTGCAAGTTCAAGAAATCAGTTATTTCCTACTAAAGAATACAGCAGTGTAATATGTTGAATAGTTTCTGCAGGATATGGAAGAGAATGGAGATTTCACTTTTTCACGCTTTTTTGTTTTGTTGCAAGAAAATTTCCTCCTGTTTTCTTTGTAGCTTATGCAGACTATTGAATCAGATTGCCTTGGGCATAAGGTACCTGTAAATATTGGGCAAATACTCATTTACAGACCATTACTTGTATGAAATATACAGGTATATAATGTACATATATAACTTGTTCTGGTTGGATAATTTGGTATTAGAGACTGCATGTAATTAATCATGATCAGGTAGTCCATGTATATTAATAAAATAATTATTTCAATTTTTATTAGTCAACTTTCTATCCCATAAACCTTTATTTAATCCTTCTTTCTGAATTTTGGCCACAATCCTGCAACTTTACTCTTGATTTATGAACATACTGTTGTTGTCTACCTTGTCCCTTGGAGGGATAATTTGTGGATCAGTTATTTGACAAGTACTGGGAGAAAGCCATTTCCTCTCTGTTTGCCCAGCTGTTCCAGGCTGTGAGAATAAAGGGATATTATAAACCATTTTACCTTCCTTCTAGTCCACAGAGATCAATAGATACTATTCCTTTCCTCAGTCTCAGTCCCATATCTAGGTAATATTTTTACTCCAAAGTTCAAAGGTTTCAGACAGAACTTAAAAATATCATGGCTTTTTCAGCACCACAACCACCTTCTTGGTTCCCTAAGACCGTTTGTAACAATTCTGAAGAGAAGACCAACATTCAGACCAGGAAAAAAAAATTCAGTGTTGTTAAAATTGCCAGGAAGAAACGGACACCTTCAGAAATCTGCTATACAGCAGACAGAGAGTGGTTTTTCTCAGTGAGTGTCCACAGACCTCAGCTGAGGACGAGATGCAATATTTTAGATTTGCTCTTGAGAATCCTAAGAATTTGTTAAATCCCTGTGTTCAAATGTTTTTCTCTTTGTAAATGTCACAGCTCACTGTTATTAAATGTTTATCTATTGTAAAGTTACACTGAAACAAAAGCCATATTTAAAATTTTGTCCATTTATTTGTGGAGATAAATTCTGAGCAACAAAGGCACAGAAGCCTTTTCTCAATATTCATCCTTGCTAAATACTGGCTTAATGCTGCTGTTATGGCTAAGGGTGAAAGATGCATGTTGGCAATACCGTAAAAGCTGTTTGAGTATTGGGGTTGTTTTCTTTTCTTGCTGGAGTTTTAAGGGAAAACAAAAACAAAAAAAGAAAAAACAATGATCAGAATGAGATGGAGACCTTACCATGTACAACCTGAACCAGGACAATTCAAGCCAGTTATAACCATTCAATAAACTAGCTATATGAAAATGCAAGGATTTTAAATATAGCTGTCTGCCTAAGAACTTCAATTTCACACTGTTCTACAATAGAAAGCGATAACTTCACATATTGTCAGAGTCCATTCAAAGTCACTTACAGAATTTTATAATATGTCTCTATCTGAGGTGACGCAAAAGCCTGGAAACTTCTGCAATAGGTTTAGATAGAACGCAGAACTTCCAATATTGTCTTCTCTGTAAGGCAGCGGGAACTTTGGACACTGAAAATCAAAGAGCAAGTCATGATATCTTTTCTTGGCCCACATTCTCCCTTTGTGTTCCCAGTGCACCTCTTTACAGGTCCAAATCTTTCATCACCAATGAATATTTCCAGCATATTTTCTAGAACTATAAAAACCCAAATATGTTAAAGTACAGAAAGTGATTCTTAAATGATAATATTTAATCTTTAAGAGAACTAATCCTTCCCAGACTGCATCAGTCTGTTAATGAGCAGAGAATATAGAAATATCTTTTTCCCATGTAAACCACATGGTCAATCTCAGTGTATCAACTCACAGAACTCAAAGACAAATAAGTCACCTGGTACAGCCCTGTGAGAGACTCACACGTTTATTTGATTGCACAGGAATAACAGGAGAAATAAAGCATTGATTTGGTTTCATTTAGGTTTAAACCCTGGACAACTGAGTTTTAAGTGAAGGAAAAAAAGAAAAAAACAAACCCCCCAGTTTGTTCTAATAGGTCACCACCTCTTGCAAAAGCAGTGAGAAGTGGAAACAGGAGGGCTTGGCAACTGTGCTGTTAAGTAGTTCCCAGTCCTGTGACAGGACAACGTTTGACCATGGAAATAAAGGTTCCTGCCTTGGTGAAGGCAAAGCAGAGGTGGCATCTTAGGACCACAGAATCTCAAATCTCCAGCCTTTCAGGGCTCATCCTGAGATGCTCCTTTTGATATTTCTCCCCAGCTCAAGTCACAGGCAGTCCCTCTGCCAGCAAGAGCTCAGCAAGGAAGACCCAGGCATGACCACCTGGCGCAGACTCAGGCACTGCAATGAAGAGGATGGAAAACACCTTTATGGAGCAGGAAGCACCATAGGGCCACACCACAGGGTTCCTGTTGGCCACGGTGGAGCTGTTATGTGCTAAAGCCACAAAACTGCTTTGTGGAGTGCTTCATCAAGAAAGCAAGGCTGTGGATTAACCCACCTTCTCCTGAGAGAATGTACCATTTTGCAGTCAAAATCTTTCTTGAGGGGTCACTGAAGAATTTGGGTTATTATCTAATGGTGTTATTTTCACTGCTGCTGACATTTAGTATGTGAATTTGTATAAATATAAGGCCTGTCTGGCTGAAGGGCAGTAGTGTTGAAGTCTCCTAACCCAAGAGTAGAGACGAAAGATTGCAGAGGTGATTCTATATAACTTAGTTTGAGAACAGTTTTACCTACTTGAAAGTGAGTATGTTTTAACACGACTGCTTTCAAAACTAACTCTCATCTCCCCACTTTTCCCACTGAAAATGAAAAAATATCACTGTACAGTTAGTCAACAAGAAATACCTTAAATGTTTTTTCTGTGTGAAGTTGACTGTGTTTAGAATGCTTAGCTAAAACTGTTAATATAAAGTATGAACTAGATATTGGTTTAAACCAGGGTCTGTTTAAGTCTTTTAATAGAAAATAATCAGTGCAGTATATACAAGACTTTTCCATTAAAGAGTGCTGCAGTATAAAAATATTTTATAGTGTATTGTAAAGAGTTTGTTTTTACAATACATTTCCATTAAAGAGATCTGTGTTATGGAAGCTGTTTTTAAAATCAAACAGTAAACAGTTTTTAGTATAGAATGTGTTTCCATTAACACTCTGTGGAAAAGGAGAGCATATTTAGGAAAAAAAAATCTACTGATTGTTTTGCATAAAAGGTGAATTAGCATAGAAAATTTCAGCAAAAATTACAATCTAATTTTTACAGCGTTTTCTTACTGCATTCTTTGTAGAAGCACATACTACTCAGGTTATATGTGAATTGTTCATTTAGAAAACAGAAATATACTTCATAATTGTTATAAAAGCATTATTTTCTCTCAAAAGAATTTCTGTTGGTGAAAATGCCTCACAGCAACACCAAGAGGTTCAACCTGGTCAAGGCAAGGCAGTGTACAAGGTTTCTTCCCTGAAGGATTTCACAAATTTTAAGGAAAAAGATAAAAAAGAAGGTGGGGGGGGAAGGGGGGAAGGGAGTATCTGAGATGATAGGCTTTATTTAAGATCGCATCCACATCCTTACCACAAGAGAGAAGCCAGATTACCATAGTTTGAATGAAGGTCTAGTAGAGACCCATAGGATATTTGGTATGTAATGTTTCTGACTGCCTTATTCTCTGCTTGGTTTGTTTTTCACTGGTGCTGGCAACTGCCATATCATAATCTTCTGCCCTTTTAGGGATCCAAGAACAAGATCACAGATTTAGAGAGAACCAACAGGGAATGCCTTCAATGGGACTGTGACTTCATTTATGTTCCTACAGATCACTCAAATCCAATAATTTTTGTAAATATCTAATTGTGTTAGAGCTGCACTTATTTTTCCATCATGTAAACAAAGGTTAAGGTTTGGAACTTTTTTAATTCTAGCTCACAAGATCACAACAGTCTTTTCTGAAGCATTCATGATTTCAAATCAAATACATTTGCCAGACTTAGCTATTTTGTAGGTGGTTTTATAAGTGATTTCTCACTCCACTCAAAAAAAAAATACATAGATGTATTGTAACACTGCAATGTTCAGGAATTGATTCAGAGCTCATTTACACTTTTATAAATCAAAGAATTCCATTCAAGTCATTTTGCTATAATGATTATAAGCCATCAGGAATAAATGCAAAACTCTAATACATTTACCAAGAACGTGAAAAATATTTTCCAATTTGCATTTTGTTACTACATTACAATATTTACATGCTAAATAGTGCATATTGTATATAGTATTAACACCTCTAAATCAATTTAATATTCAGTGCAACTACACTAATGCAATATTATGGATAAGAATTTAAATACATAAATGCCAAGAAATTTTAAAGCTGTTTCCCACACCAGACATAACTCAGTCACATATAAATCTTAATGTAACTGGAGTATTAAAAATAAGAAAATTAATTTTTTAAAAGAGCCTTTTTGGAAGATACAACAACTCTTCACTGATTGTTACAATGACTTACAGGTATTTTGCTTTTCAGTAGCCACTCGAAGCCAAGCAATCTCAAATGAGTCCTGCTTCATCCAGGTCTTGTACAACTTCTACAGCCTGCTCAGAACCATTTCTGGCTGTTCATTTGTGAGTACAAGCAAAGTTATTTTGGGCAACACTAAGGTTTCAATGTGAAATATACAACTGGTTTCAATTAATATACACTCTTCACCAAAGGACAGGCTGGATGAGGTTTTGAGCAAACATCAGTAAAAAGCTACTGGCCATGGTGAGTGGTTGGTATGATTTTTATGGTTCCTTCCAACCCAAACCATTGTATGATTACTTTTGATTCATTTTCTTGGTGTCTTCCTCAGTCATTCCCTATCCCAACCCAGAGGAAAATGTTGGGCTATTTTAGCAGCCAGGCACTTGATTATCTCAGCAGTTCTGCTGCTCCCAGCGCCATTGTTAGGGTAGCTCATTTTGGAGGCACAAAAATCCTGTTCTCAGAAATGGACATGGGACAAATAAATAACACTGAAGACCACAGATTACTCAACCACTTCCTTCAGGTATTAGTACTCTTCATTAAGATTTTCCTGCCAATTGTTTTTGCCCAGTATTTGTTTTAGCAAAGGCAGACAGAAAATTTTCTGTGGTGTCCTCTATTTCTATTCATCATGTGATGAAAGAGCTTCCTTCTACTCTCGTACCAAATAAAAGAAGTCATGATTAGTAATGTGAAAGGGAAACCCACCAACCCTAAAGGTCCATTCATGCTCCAAAATGTTTTATGCCTCCTTCAATTCATTTATGGATGATGTTGAAAGTCAGACCAAAGAGTGTGACACATACAGATAGAAATTGCACTAACGTGTCATAGATTCCTGTCAATGTTCATATACATGTGTGTAAATTCATCTATCAAAACTATGCATTCATTCTGGAAGCTTTAACATTCACATTTACAAGTATATATATTTCATAGTATATCCTGAGTTGGAAGAGACCCACAAGGATCCCCAAAGTCCAACTCCTGGCCCTGCACAGGATATCACCAAGAGTCACACCATGTGCCTGAGAGCATTGTCCAAATGCTTCTTGAACTCTGGCAGACTTGGTGCTGTGACTACTTGTCAGCTCAAAATGTGGTCACTGCTCCAAATAATTAATAAGGAAATAAGTAATAATGAAGCACCTACACAGAAATGAGAACAAAACATGGAGTAAGTATAGGATGTAAGAAATGACTGGTGGCTACACCTCACCCTCTGAAGCAGCATGTAGTAGCTTTTTGCTGATGAACTGCACTCCCAAGAATAATGATATCAGAGGAGTCATGAGGAAAATAGGACTTTACAAGACCTGGAAATATAATATATGTGAAAGTACATACTACACCTATCAAATTCTGTTTCACTGTTGCTCTTGAGCACTCATGGGAAACATTTAGAATAGGTTACAAGGGCATTTGTACTTCTGCACGGGTAAGAAAAATAATGTCCAGTTATTAAAGACTTCTTCCAGCTTTAACTATGAATCTGACAGCTATGTCAAGAGGAAGCAGAACAGTAAGAAACTGTTATAATGAAATGTTTGATAAGTTCACTGGAGTTATGCAAGAGTAAAAAAGTTTAAAAATAAGCTGAGGTTTTTATTAGTATCTAGCTAAAATATAAGCCTGGAGACACTGTCATGCATACCTGACTTTTGTTGAGATAAAAAACAAAACCCACCTAACAATTAAGAAGCAAATTGTAGACTGTGAAGTAAAGATAAAGAAGGGTCAGTTAAATATCTGTTATTTAATTAGGCTTATCTTCATAAACAGTTATGCATAAATTATTATAGGAAGTACTGTATGCTTGCAAAACAGGAAAACAACCTGAACATGTAAAATTCTATGACAATACTGCAGCTTACTGCCATATTGACAAACCTGTGGAGTTAGTACAAGATAACTAAAAGTAGATAGACATTTCTCTTACAGGCTATTATTATCTTTAGATGTCTGAAACCTCACGTTGTTAATGGCTCTATACTATATAATTAGGATGTACATTTAATTTTTTGAATGAGCCATATCATTGATAGCATTGATAGCATTCCTCTTTCTACATAACCACAGAATCATAGAATGTGCCAAGTTGGAAGGGACCTACAAGGATCACCGAGTCCAACCCTTAGCCCTGCAAAGGGCCATCCCCAAGAGTCGCACCATATGCCCGAGGCTATAGTCTAAACACTTCTTGAACTCTGGCAGTCTTGGTGCTGTGCCCACTGCCCTGGGGAGCCTGTTCAGTGCCCAACCACCCTCTTGGTGAAGAACTTATTCCTGATATCCAACCTAAACTTCCCCTGACACAACTTCAGGCCCTTTCCATGTGTCCTGTCACCGGTCACCACAGAGATCAGTGCCTGCCCTTCCTCTTCCCCTCACAACAAAGTTGTAACAAGTGAAAAAAGATCAACATTATAAACCTAGAAACATTGGTCAGAGATAAAGGTGTTTAACCCATCCATTACTCAAAGAAAGGCTACAAAGGTAAAGAAAGGCTACAAAGGTGGTGAAGGGCCACAAGAGGAAGCAGCTGAGGTCGCTTGGCTTGTTCAGCCTGGAGAAGAGCAGACTGTGGTCTACAGCATCCTCATGAGGGAAAGTGGTGGGGCAAGTTCCAATCTACTGTCACTGATGATCAGTGACAGGACCTCTGGAAATGGCATGAATGTGTGAGGGAAAGTTTAGGTTGGATATTAGGAAAAAGTTCTTCACCCAGAGGGTCATTGGGTCCTGGAACATTGCTCTCAGGCAACTGGTGTGATTTTTGGGGCTATCCTGTGCAGGGCTAAGAGTTGGACTCAATGATCCTTGTGGGTCCCTACCATCTCAGCACATTCTATGATTTTATGCTTGTAGGATTTCTACAAACATTGTTCATGTACACTCTTACACCCTCCGTAGCTCTGCTCTACTTGTATAGAAATATTTTATCACCCTTGTCACAAACATAAGTCTATATATATTTAAGTTAATGTCCTAAAGATAAAAAAAAAAAAACAAAACGAAATTAAACCAATAACTAACTAAAAAGAATAAGTAGAATGAGTGATTTTTGCAGTTCTTCCTAAATACATCACATGGAGAGTGCTTCTTCCTCAATGAGCTTCTGTTTCATCTTGCATAAATTGACCACTGATGGAAGAAAGTTGTGCCTCTGGAAGAAAGTTGAATTATTTGATTATAGTTGTGATCCAGAGCCCAGGGAAGACTATAGCCATGCCTGTCCTATTCAAGAGATGACATGGGTTGACTCTTCAAGAGAATGTATAAATTATACCAAATAAATTTACAATATTTTAAGTTGATTCTAAATTTTATGAGAAATATCCCTTGAGGAAAATAAGTGAGCATACAACCAGCTTTAAAGTTCATACATGCACTTGTCTTGTGGTGTCATTCTCTAGGTCAGTCACATTCTGAAAGCCAATTGATTATGTATTTTGAATTACACACCTGAAAATATTTTTAGAGCTACTGCAGCTTCAGAGAGTTATTACAGTACTTCTAAAAGACATTTCTTTTACCTTGGAAAGATTTTAGACAAGGGGGAATTCTTTTTGGGAGGGTCAGGAATTAATTAGAATTACTCTATGAACAGGAATTTTATATAACAAAACCCAGCAGGATTGAAACTTAATGCCCCAGAAGCAGAAGGCACATACTCGAAGTATTATAGGAGTCCTTGTTGGCATAATGTCCAGCCAAAATCTCAACCATTAAAAGGTCCATTTTTATAATTATCATTTTAGAAACATATGGCAAGTGCTTATATTAATGTTTGAAAGTAAGTACTTAAACAAAATTATGCTCTTTTTAGACAAGTTAATTCTTAAAATTGACTTAACCTAGATAAGTCAGTCCTTAAAATCTTAAAACTAAAAAATAAAATATTGATTTACTCTTTCTTCCTCTTAAGCATGTAGTCAAACTTTTTAATCTTGTCTTTTTATACTGTTTTATGCATTATCATATTTCTTTTCAATTTTTAGGGATCTATCACGTTCATTCTGCAGATTCAATGGTCTATTGCATTTGTTTTCTGGTTTAAAATTGTTAAAGGCATAGGATAGTACAGTTGTTTTTCTTTTGCTGCATATGTTTGTGTCTACTGAGGATATCTGTGTTGACAGACAAAAGCCATGACAGTCATAATGACCTCCAGTCATTGTCAGAGTTGAGAAGATCTATTTTCTCTATTTCTATTGGAATAAAGAGATATCCAGAGGGGTTTATGTATCACCGTGTATGAACCAGTTTAGGCACACTAATCATTATTACTTTTTGAAATGTGCCTGAACATATCAGTGGTCTTCCTACAGGGAAAAGTCAACAGGACCAAAAATGGCCAGGGCTGGGAATCACAGACACCAAAGAGCCTTTGCAGCAGGCACCCACTGAGAACCTACTTCCTAATGAAACACTCCAATCAGGACACTGGCTGGCCAATTTTGTTTGTTTGCTTTTTAAAAAACAATCAGTGACTGTCCAGAATTTTATTACCTTGCAACACCCCCTACCCCAAACATACACACACATCTGAGACTGCAGCTGTGAGAATAGCTTTACACCAGAAATAATACACAGTTTTCCTGGGGAAAAAAGATTGAAAATTCAAGCTGCTTGCAACTCATCAGCTTGACAAAACCTCTTATTTATTTGTTCACGCCCAGCCATATGCATAGTCATTTGCTGCTGCAGAGAGGTGGAAAAAGCAAAGCTGGCACAAAAGCAAGGGACTTAAAATCAGCATAACCCAACCCACTACCCCAAGAGTGAACATCTTCTGGAGGCTCCATTCTGCACTGCACTGTTGGAGTGACAGTGCTTCCTATGTAGTCCAGTGTCCTCTGACTAATAATTAGACCACTCGCTTTCTCATGTACATAAATTAGTAAATTAATATTATTAAACTGGCTTTGTAGAAACTGGGGATTTATATGACTAATGCAACTTCTGTGGGTTTTTTTCTCCAGAAGAGAAAACACAGACAGTAGATTATTTTGCATCAGGTTATGATGCCTGTAAATAAGCACAGTAGCAGTTCTGGCCATAAAAAAGATTACAGGCTAATGTATCCTTTACCACAAAGGACACAGCAAACAAAAGGTACTATGAATGTTTTCATTTTTTTCCTTTAAGAGCCAGATTAGTTGTCAAAGGCCAACTTACCATTTGTGCCTCACAAAACCATGCTATAGTTTTGTGCTTGGGATGTAATTCCATACCATGTTGATGAGGACTGGACACAGAGATACTTGCATGAACAGTCAGACACACATGAACAGTCAGACACACATGTACAGCCAGCCTCCGTCATTACTGCTTACCCAGTTATCAGCTTACCCAGACTTCAGCAGGTGATCGCTGCACATGGGGAACTTCTATTATAAATAATGGGGTTTTTTTACATGATAGAGATGGACATTCTGAGTAGGCAAAGATATCCATGAAATCAGCTAGTAGAGGGAAAGCCCCACCCTTTCATCTCACAGTTTTATTTCATGTTGTCTACCAAAATACTTCCATTATCTGGTATCTCTGCTTTTGACACATTTTGTAAATAGGTATCAGAGGGAAAAAAAATTTTCCTCTTAAATCTAGTTCTAGCAACTGAATCACAAACCCACTTCTGAAAAGGGAAGGAAAAAGAGAGCCTACTCCCCCTCCCCAACATGTACACAAGCACCATAACTAAAGTTATGCTACAGTTGTGTAGCTGAAATAAATTTTATTTATTTGTATTGTCTTATTAACAGTAATGCATTTTCTAGCAGATGATCTTACTGTCACTTGAGAGAACATGTGTTTATTGATGAAAACAAGAGAAAGTCATTAGCAGTAATGTTGGTGAAGGTGTATATATTGGTAGCAGCAGAATGGAAAATACAAATAGAATATTAAATGGAACAACTAGCAGGAATATAAAATTGGTCAAGTGCAAAGATGCAAGACAAATTGCTCAAGAAAATGAGTCAATACAGTTCAAGTATTTGCAAGTAGTCCAGCCCTGCTAGCTACAGTCAGCTCCCTGCTACCTGACATACTAGGAGAACAGAAATACGCTGGGTAATGAAAAATCCAAGATTAGAGACATATTGCAGGGATCTAAATGGCTCTGTAGACTCAGCTGGAATCAAGCAGGCCTCATAAGCCTTAGTTCAGATCTGTCCCTGGCTGACTCCGGCTGGTTCCTCAGACAGCCACTGAACTGCCTCCGTGCTCCGTGACACACTGTTCCACCAGGATCTTATTAGCCTGAGTGCCACAATGGTCCCGGGGCCAATGCTCAGAACTCCCAGGGTATGGCACTGGAGCTAATAAACCTTCCCAGAACCAAGTGTTTTGTTCTGTAGGAAGAAACCAGCTCTGCCTGGCAGGGCTGTCACTGAGCTGCTGCTGGCCTGATGCCACTGTCTGCAGGGCCATCTGGTGCTACTGCCCCAGCTCCCTGGCCACAATCAGGGGCTTTGCCACCATCCAGAAAGAACCCGGAGCTGGCTGCTGATTAGCTGCTCACTGCACTACCCTTATCTTGCAAGGCCTTTATTATGTAATGTACATTAATAACAAAGGAGAGCTGGGTAAAGGTTTAGTTCTGAAATTGGTAAAGGATTATTTCTGAAATGAAGTATTTTACTATAGTCAGAGCATGGGCACTTGATTCCTGGAATTTCTGACATGTCCAACAAGCACAGTATTTAAGGACAGGTGTAAGTTTAGGCATGCAACTAATCTCCTGATGTTTTGTGTGGTTAAGTATTTGTTGGCGTACACAAAACCCTACAGAAATGTAGAATTCATTTTGCTAGAAAATACATGCTTTCCATTGCTATTAAAAAAAAAAAAAAAAAAAAAGAAGCTTGACAAATAAGCTAATAAAGAGAAATCTTATTGCAGTCTTCAGAAAATAACTCCAAAATTTCTGAACATACCTCTTCCCACTGAGTATAGCTTAAAGGACATGTTTTCCTTAGATACCTAATATCATCTTCCAAATTAAAGTGAAATCGAAACCTGAAGTGAGACCAGAAATCCCAGTAGACTGCTCTGCTGGAGCTAATTAGTGCATCCTGAAGCCATGGCAGCTGCCTCCCAGCCAGGAGAGGCCGAGAACACTGGAAGCTGTCTGTCTCCGCATCCAGGCTCAGCTGAGGCTTCACACGTGATAGCTGTGCCTACTAGGAAGCTATTGTGCATAGTGATTCAACAAAAGTTACAGCTGGACAGGAATTTTCCACTAACATCTATTCTTCACTGAAGAAAAGCCCACAGCCACTGTAAGAGCTACTGCCTCTCTTCCTGACCCAAAGCAAAAGTCAGGCTTTTCATCTTCACAATCTCTCTGGCATGGGAGGATGTGTTAACTGATGATGAAACCAGTGTATCAGGGAAAGAAGTGAAGAACACATTTTAAAGCCTGCCATTTCATAAACCCACCCATGTATTTCATATATGCATTTAAAGCCATAAAGCATTTGTTTTACAGTGAATTTTATTCTACTTATTAGACTATAATTCACTTCTGTGTATATCATACCTACATTAATAACAACATTAGGAGTTGCATCGATCTTATAAACACATGTTAAACTTGCAGAGGTCAGAAAAATCCAACCTCATAGCTACTCAATCAAAACATCCATAATGATCTAGTATAAGCATATTCCAAACTGATGTGTCAACATATCACAGTGACCAGAAAAATTACAAATAGGAACCAAAGACAAACCACTGCAATGCCATCCTCCTGCTCCTAGGCCAGATGCCTGGCCACCCCACAGCCCTGTGTCAGGGCACACAGTCTCCACTACCATCTTTCCTGATGGAGGGTTGGAAACCCATCTGCGAATCAAAAGTCCTAGTGCAATGCAGGCATAACCTCTGGGATTCAGTTCCTTTCTGCATGCACAGCTAAAAATCTTAATATCAGCACAGTTTCCACCAGATGACTGATCTACTGCTTTCCAATAGTCTGCCTTTATTTTTTAAGTTGTATCACTTGCAGAAACTAGTTGGTTTGGGTTTTTTCCAGCAAATTCTACTGCTTGATGTTGGAATGATCCGTCCCTGTTATTTCATTAAGCAGCAAATCACTCCAAGTTGTTCTCCCACCTTGGAATGGTGTTTGCTTCCTTCCCTGTTATTTCATTTAACAGCAAATCACTCCAAGTTGTTCTCCCACCCATGTCCCGCAGAAAACTCCTTTCCTCTTTTATTGCATTCTGTCCCCCATGGCCTTGTCAATCAAAGTTTCCTTTTAGAGAATTCTCTACACTAGTTCACACAGGTTGCACCTAGGGAATTGCTGTCAGTTCAGGGAGCCACAGAAGGAGAATGAGTCCATGAGATTTTTGAAATGCAACTCAGCAGGACAAATCAGCACCACAGAAAGTACAATATAATATTGAAATCACTGAAAAAATATGTTTCACTGTTTCCTCATTGATTACTTTTTTTCCTGAGTGTTTGTTAACCAAACCGTGTGAAATTTCAGTGCTTCAAGTTTGACCAGACTTGGGAAAAACACAAGTGTTGGAATACTGAAGCATCCCACTAGAGAGAAATTGTGATTTTTAGCTCAGCTCTAATCAAGATAATTTTGTTGAAAATGAAACAAACAAACAAACAGAAAACAGAAATCTCAGGTTTTTCAAAACAAACTGTTCTTGCTCAAGGAAAACATCTGGGAATGATTAATCAATACAACATGGACATTCAACAACCATGAATAAAGTTATGATTTCATATTTATCTGTGATTTGTTTTTTAATAAGTGAATTTTAAGACTCAATTCAGTCCTGATTTGAATACATATAAATTCCACTGGTTGAACATATGCTTCTTGCTGTGATAACTCAAGATTTTCAGAATCAAAGCACGCATTATTTTTTAGTTACTATGGAAAAAATCACAGAAACTGAAAACCAGTAAACTGGATAAATGGTGAAGCACTGATTTAATGAGAAACTATCTGTACTTAGGCATAAACTAACAACTACAATTATTATTTAATTGCAACCTGTGTCTAGCATTGTAGATGTAAAGCTCTTTGAATGTTAATTCCCCTAAACTACCACAGACAGAGGAAAACCTTTCCTAAATAACTCTGAGATTCAAAAGGCCCAACAAACAAGAAGTTTTCAGTCATATCTCAGAAAATATTTTTAGGAATCTAGGATTCTGGAAATTGTTTAGGTTCATGGTCTCTTTTCCTCCAAATTAAAAATCTCAATGTTGTCACAGTATGCTGGTCAGTATTTTGGAGTAGATATGCACAGTGAATTATATTGAATTTATGGCCAGATTTGTCATTCTAAAACTGGAAGAGAGCTGACTTAAAGTGTATATAAAAGAGAGACACACTATTTTCACCCAAATTTGGTACCTGTAGGTACTTATACTTAGGCAACTGAAGTGTCCTCCATCTGCTCGTGGGAAACCAAGTTTGTTATTAAGAGGCAACTCACACTAGTTTCTGATCAGGAAAGGGAAAAAAAAAAAAAAAGGTGTTTGGATATTTCAGTGCAGAGTATGGCATTATGAAGGATGAGTCAAGCTCTGTGGGGCCTAGGGACAGGAGCGTGCATTATATTTTGTGGCAATTGCTGAAAGAGAAACAAATTTGAAGCAGAAAATAGGAATTTGAAGTCCTTTACTGGGAAACTTTGAGAGGCTGTTTTGGTCTGGTACTGTCTTCAGAGTCAGAGCAGACACCTATATTAGGTCAAGCCCTGCAGTTGTGCCTGAGGCCAAAGCATCCCCCAGCATCATGTCCCACATTGTAATGTCAGGGCAGGTACTGTGGCCAATGTCTACCAAAATAGGTGCCCAAAATGTCAGAACACATCCTGGCCTTTGAAATGTACTAAAATATAACTGTTTACACTCATTGCTCATGCAGTTATTTGTGCTCCCTTGTCGTGCTTTCTAACGTGCTGACAGAAAGTGTTAGGTATGAATTTGGGACTGAATTTGGGCTAAGGGTGATAGGTCTGGTGAGGTTAACAGCATCACTAAACTCTTTCCCTGACTTGATGTCCATGGTTATAGCTGAGGGTGGCTCAAGAGAGACTGAAGTATAAGGGGGAAGAAGAGATGATAAATCAATTTCTTGAAAACAGGACCGCAGCTGGATACAACAGATGTAAAACTAGAAGCTCATAAAGGTGGGACAACTGCTGCCAGATTTACCCATTTGCCAGTACAAGATATTGGTAGATTGCCTGGGCATGAGGAATGACTCATAAAAGACATACGTACAAATATACCTGGGTGCATAATTCCTTCAGGATGAAGTCTAATCTGGCTGCCTCCACAGGATTCATTAGTGCCATTACATACTTCTGTATAAAAACAGTATATAAGAAAGGGGCCTCTTCTTTGTGTTTTCATCTTATTTCTAAAATTTTGGTTTCTTTTCTATTTTGGTGGCACAAGGGAACACAGTGTATACTGCTTCATACCTAATATTCACTCTGTTAGTTTACCTAATGAAAAAAAGAGTCTATAACCCTTCGGTGACCATATGTCATTACATATGTTTAGCGCGAACTGCAGATGTAACACTCTGAAAATGTCGTCCTTTAGCTGATCTAGATGTTAATCCACAGATTGAACAAGTGGAGAAACTCTCAACCTGCTATGCCTGTGAGCTACAAAACAAAGTCCATGAGCTCTGTCATGGACTTCCTTATGAATGTTTGCCAGGATACCAAAAGCAGTATCTGAAATGGATTCTTCTTTTAAAACCCAGATATTTATTTTGACATTAAAAAAACCCCTTACATGTGTGTAAGTTTCAGACATGTGTTTCTCTGCCATAACCTATAATTACAATGAAATGAGCAGAACTAGCTCTCAAAGGTTGCATTGAGTATGAAAAAGAAATTTACACAAAACAGTCCTCCAACACTTTTAACACACAGTGCTTTTCAGGTGCAGGGCAGCATTTCTGGTCTGTGAAAAGGAGAACCAATTCAGACTGAGAAATAATCTTTCCAGCAAGGCATTTATCAAGAATCAGGAGAACCCAGATCATAACCTTATGCTCAACTAGTCCAGTACTAGGTTTATATACCTTGGTTTTTTAGTAAAGTGTTTTCCTATTCCATTTATTTTTCAAACAATTCTTATAAATATTTTGAAATATCTGATAATTTCTTAGAAATTATATTTTTTTTTACATCATGCCATAATATTGTATATTGTGAGCATTTTTCATTATATTCTAGTTTACAAAGACACCTCCTCCTCTCACGTAATTCCTAAACACTTGTTAAACTCCTCCCTTCTCTTCCCATTTTATTGGCATTGACTTTAATACTGTACTCAGCAAATGGAAGCTATTACATACTATGTAATTTGGATTAAAGAAAAAAATTAAATACAAAATAAGATGAAAGACTTCAAAGAAGGCCACAACCCACTCATTGAAATGTGGGACAAAC
Source organism: Acropternis orthonyx (assembly GCA_035583155.1). NCBI lineage: Eukaryota > Metazoa > Chordata > Aves > Passeriformes > Rhinocryptidae > Acropternis > Acropternis orthonyx. The sequence goes on from JAWWEU010000125.1 coordinate 8,009,079, forward strand.
TATAAGGAGGTCTCTTGGCAACAGGGAGTTTTATAATCTGTGAAATTTATTTTATCTCCATCATAAACAGGAATATCACAGAAGAATCTGCATGCTTCAAAGCATTTACCAGTCTTGTGACAACTGGTGTGCTATTTTACAGTTTAAAAGCTAAAAAATGTTGATGGAAAAATGCCGATTTTGTTTAAAATACAGACACCAACATTAAATTTTAGTTATTTAACATTTTTATGCTAAATTAATTATTTATTTTGTCAGATCAAAATTAAGCAGATTTTTACTCTTTCAGATTTTATATTTCTTACATTTTCTTGTAAATACAAGTTCATTACCTGCCATTTGTTCCCTTTCCTCTAGTTATCTGAAGTATATATTAGATACATTCACAAAATGCTGAAAACTAATAAATGTTATTTGGGAGTAGGAGGGGATGTTTAACTAAGACCCATTTTTATCATTACTACAAATTAGGTGATCAATATTTCAGCCACTACTCTACTTATAACTATTCAGTGTGGGTCATGTGTTTACCAAGTACAAAAATCGCTTGAGAGAAATCAGGAACAACTACATCGCTTTATCCTAGTTGGTGAACTGACTTTTGGGTAATCCTTAGTAAAGATGCTATCATAGCCTGCTTTTTGAAAATTGCTTGATTGATCATCTAAACTAAACAATTTTGTCTTGCTTTTCCCCCAAGATGATGACTTCAAAGTGGTATTGAAACAGCAGAATAAACATTTGAAGTTAAACTATTTTTTCTTACATTAACACGCAGAGCATTGAACCCCTGGAGACATTTCTAGAGAATAAGAGATGTTCCTAGTTTTGCATAAAATGTATATTTAGAAAGACTGTAGGTGCTAAAAGTACACTGAGTACTTCATTGGGGGGGGAGGGTGGCGTGTGTGTGTTATTATTCATAAATCTCCATGATATTTCCTATTTACACAAATGGTCACATAAATGTGAAAATTAAGAGATGGAGTGCAATGTATTAACTGGTATACCACTCAAAGAAAATACTGTCTCAAGACTAAACGAATTATCAGTGTGCCTGGAGGAGCAGATTGAAACTTGATCAACCACAGACAAATATGGCCAGTCCAACAAAGGGCACAAACCTGCAGCTCAGGCACCATAACACTGCTGTGCTGTGTCCTGGTACATAGCTTCTCCCGTCACAGAAACCTGTAGTATCTTCTACAATTATAGAGTTTGCCGCTGCCTCTATTTTGTAATAAAATTTGCACTAGTGTCCTTTTATTTTAACCCATTGCTGGAAAAATTGATCCAATGACATGTTTCAATTACAGGTGCAAAGAAAACCAAGAAAAGTCAAATTATTTGAAGAACAGCCCCATGCCCAGTTGTAAGACAAATTCCCATAACCTACAGTGTACTGAGTTTAAATCTGATGAGTGATGGCTCAAGAGTCTACACTAACTATTTCACTTTAGAGGAGACATAGCACAAAGGCATTAATACCATGGCTGCATCACCATGTGCAGGCCATCTCTAGAAGCTCTCCAGTTTCATTCCTAGAAGGTGGTTTTTTTTTTCCCCCATAATGCCAGAACAATAAAACATAAACATTTACAACGGTTTTCTCCTGCTGTAGTCAAGGACTAAGGTTAAATCACTTAAGGGAGAAAGAGCCACATCTCAAGGAACCCTCCTATGATTAGCAAATGGATATAAATAGACAACAATGGCTGTCCCCACTCTCCCAGGTAAGGCTGTAGTTGCGGATCTCACACAATAATTTTAGTAAGCATTCAGTAATAGAACACATTTATTAAATATAGAGTCTGGAAAAAGTACAACAGTCAAATTGTAAGAAATAATTCCCCATATTCACATAATTATCTTCCTTTCCCCAAAAAACCCTTAATCTTAGCAATGTTAGAAAAACCTTAATTCTTCACCAGAAATACCTTCCATTATTGTTTATTTTATCCATTTTTCAGACTTTTTTCCCCCATATACCTTTAAAATAGACCTTTGAGAATTCATATTGTGGTTCTGACATATTTGGCTTAGTGTTCTAAGTTATATTGAATTTAATCATGGGGTCACTTGAACCAAGTAGCTTTGCTGTTTCTAATCTACTAACTGCACATTTTTGCTGAGATTGGAAAGGACAAGTCCTATTAGGACTCTGACACCACAGGTCAATAACTCTTTATTTCTTCTATAATTTTATTTTTCATTGTGCCATGCTTTTCGGTTTTCCCAGTTCATGCTAGGAAATTGAAATCAGCCATCACTACAGCCTGATTGTTTTCCTATTTTCCTCATGTTGTTACTCTCTTTCTTCTACTGATGGCTTGTTCCAGGTGCAGTCAACATCCTTTCACCTTACTGAGTCTACTGCTAGTGTGTGTAAATGCATAACATGAAGAGCTGCTTTAGAACCAAACATAGTTTTGCAGGTACAAAAGTAGTTCAGCAGATTCCTCATTTATTTCTCATCTAATTCTTTACATTTAAATAAGTTTAACCTCCTCTACAAACTCCTCAAGGACATCAACCAAGAAAAGTTTACAGACATCATCTGCACGCTGCAATTGAATTCTCCATCACAAACAACATCTACTTTAACTTTAGAAAGCAAATTCTTAATGCTGTTACTCATAAAAAAACATTATGGCTGGGTCTATGGAATCCAAACCTCACCAAAGAAAGACTGAAAGGTCTCTCCTGTGGTTTTAAGGTTGCAATCACAAGATGATTTTAAGCAAATATCTCATACTGCCACTGGAAGAGAAAGTCTTGTCTGTCCTACCTCTACAACTGCCCCCTCACCACTCGTGCAGCCCCACAGAGAGTCAGCCCATGAAACACTGCATGTGGAAAACAGGAGACAGTATCACAAGTTGCTGAGAGACACTTTCAGGCTGTACCCTGTTCAGGCTCTGTACTGCAGAGAGTTGGTGGCTGTGGTGTCTCAGTCCTTGTTTCACGTGGTCGTACAGGCTTGTGAGCCCACACTCACCCGGCTACATGCACATGCCCCAGCTGCTGGTAGGTATAAACAGCAAAGATCCTGGTGATGCAAAGGGATGATTCAGCTAATCCTTATAACTTAAATGTACACAATCTAAGCAAAATATTCAAAAAAGCCTCTATGTTTGACTTCATTCAACAATGGAAAGAAAAATCCAGAGCAGAAAGTGAAGTTGTACTTAAGGAGATTTTTGTTTGTCCTTAACTTGTTTTGCTGTGTCTGTAGATCCTGCAGTTAATGTAGACCTTGCATACAGTTTTGCTGCTACTCGGATTAAATGCTATAAAGCAGCCAGTCTTCAAGGCTAAATGCCCATGAGGCTCCATACTCACTTTCTGAGAATGGCACCTTATGATAACACACAGAAAAAGAAAAAAGTGTTTTTTTTTCTTTTAATAAATAAAACAGTATTAAGTAAATAACAGGTTATCACTATTAGAAGTAAAGCTGCAATACTATGTTTTTCTTATGAAATCTAATCACACAATTGCCTCCTTATGGCAGCAATGGTTTCCGACAGAGATGACTAAATATAGTAACCTTTGTAACTTCATTGGAAAGAAACATCAGAATATGCAGTCTATGCTGTGCAATGAAATTTTCTGTTGGTAATTTATACCTTTGTACAGCGTGCTTTGGGATGGCTTATTCTTATCCTGCAGTTTACGTTGAAAGTCACCATCCCCCTATTTAGCATGAAAGTAATGATCATTTAGTGACTACCTCCTTAGACAGATTTTTGTCTTTATGGTTCCTGTACTGTTATGTTCTAATGACAATTCTTATTTTGGAGGGGTGGGAGAACACTAAAAATGAAAAAACCTCAGATAAGTCTTGCAAAGAAAAAATATTTTTATTTTCACCTATTTTTAGCTGAAAAATTATATGAAACTAATTTTTAAGAAATCCTATTCTTTATCTTTTCTTCTGCTTTTCAGACCACATGTCTGATAATTGAGAGAGTCTGAAAATTGAGAATGTTCTTTAAAAAACATTACAATTCATTTCTTTCCTACTCATAGGGCATATATTATCCTCACTTCTCCCATATCCCATAGAGGCAATGTTTACCATTATAGAACCTTTAAATTTAAAACAAAACAAAACACTCTTTAGCTTATGTCATAGTACAGGTAATACAACGTAAGTTACTCAAATGGAGAACATATCAATGCATATTTTATGATGATCCAAGTCAGAACACATAAATGATTTCTTTTGGTTTACTCCTTAAATATGATAAAACACACTGGTAGAAAGCTGGAGGTGTTACCAAATATGCAATAAATCCACAATTCAAACTGATATTTAGTTTTGTTCCCTCCCTCCCAATCAGTATGTATATTTTACTGTGTTTTAGTATTACAGATGATGGTGTATATCTTTATATTTCTACATATATATATACACACTATATGTATATATCACTCTCTACAGATACATATATATATTTATAAAGAGGGAAAGCAAATTATCTGGGCTTTATATAAAGGCATTGAGATAAAAAAGGAAAAGGGAGAATAAAATTAGCTTGGTATGACTGTGTGAGATTAGACACTAAAATTATACTCCTGCAGTCATATTTAGTTCTCTAAACAGTTTTAACTAAGTTACTTAGGCACACTACTTTTTAGCGAAACTAACAAAAAAACATGCAACCTCTGTGTTCATTTTTGGTGAATATTCAAACCTCTAAATATAATAAGACTTTATTTTTTTTTTAACCTGTTTTTTAATCAGTTCATCTCGATAACACTCTCTTTGTTTACTCAAGCTTCCATTTTAGACAACAGTTTGTGCTAGAAGTGCTCCTATTCCCTAAATTTATTAATTTAAGGAACTTAAGTGATATTACATGACTGATATTGTCATTAAAATAAACAAAACCAACCAACCAAACAAAAAAACCTCACAACTAAAACATCCCAGGAGTTTCAAACCCGAACATGACTATTTATAGACACCCATGGAATTAAACAAAAATTGCCAATATCAGAGAATATTCCCCCTCAAGGTAAAACCAGGTGGTATTTGTTCACATGAACTTGACCACAATAAAAAAAAAAAAAAACCTAATAGCCAGATACATAATTTATCACAGGTGGTTTTTTTTCAGCTTTGTTTTCACTCTGTTCCAGACATTAAGCAAGTTAGAAAGACTATTAGTATTGATTTGAAGGCATACCTTTCTTCACGTTATTTGTTTCTGAAAATTCAGTTAGTTTGCCCAGAGCTGACTCCTGAAAACATCAGACTTCACATTGTAACTAACAGAAGAACTGGTTTTGTGCTTGTTGGGTGTTTGTTCACTCTATCAATGTATTTTACCACATGCAAATCAGAGGAAACCAGGTATTATTTAATTGGGCAAAGAAGAACTTACAACTTCTTGGCCTTTACTCGTGCATTCATTTTCCTGTCTTGCCCCACCAGCTTCTGTATCTCACACAGATCAACCAATACTCAGCAGAAGTGCCAATAACAATTATGTGGGCTTGGTTTCCAGGTAGCCCAGGTGTTTTACATCACCCTTTGTTTCCTAGAGAGTCACCTACAAAGTTTGCAACTAATAGCTTTTCTCTCTGGTTACTGCTTCATAGAATTCCAACCTGGCCCCATCCAGAATAACTGCAGACATTTGGCTAAGCTAAAGAGTGCTACTAGTTGGGGGTTTAGGCTTAAATGGACAGGCAACTCCCCAAAACAGTTAGTGTGTTGTAAATTTGTGTGTAACACTCACTCAGCAAGAATATAATTTTCTGTTTTCTGGTAGAACTAGTCTCCCAAGGTGACTACACAGTAAATCTTCGTATTTGTTACCTCCTGCTGGACAGACTGATCTCCTGCCATGTTTGTTTACAACAATTTTGTTAACAGTGATTTTTTTATAATTTTTTAAAATGTCAAATGGAAAGAGTGCACCTTGTGAAATGGTTTAGATGAGCAGTCTAGAGATGACTAGCAGGTAAACCACTGAGGCAAACCAAGACTTTTTTATTAATAAAAATACTACCTTTCTGGTATTTCAGGGCACTTTCAGTAAGGTATTAGATTTTCCTCCATCCTTACTCATCCTATAATTCTTAATCTGTGATGTACATATAACAGGCCTAAATCATAATATAAAGTCAATATTAAAAGAAGCAATATTCCAAGCATCTAACTAGAAGAAGTAATTTTCCTGTTTTACTCACTACCTGTTACTGTGTGCAAAAAGAATACAGATTGCTTACAGAGAACTCTTAGTAACAGCACTGCAATTATCTTTGGCAAACTTCTGACAAGTTTAGATATTTTGTTTAAAAACTGGATGTGGAAAAAGCAAGTACAGCCTGTGGAACATTTGTAGTACATCAACAAAGATTTTTGGTTTAGTTTCCTGTCGTCCAAAAGAAAGTTCAAGGATTTCAAAAGAATAATGTAAATTAGCATCATAGAAGTTCTATTCTATCTCCTGTTATACTTAAAATCAATCCCAGTTTAGGTAGCAATGTGTGTTTAAACTGGTGTAATTCCATTCTGAATGCAAAACTCTAGGCCATATATTTCATGTTGTTGTTAAACACGGCCAGCACCTGAACACTAATAAGGTGCTAATTAAGAACTGCCATTTTAAGTCTATCATGCATTTGCATGTGAACTCACCATATGCTCTAGATCAGACTTCCTACTGTGTAAAAATTGAGATGGCTCAAGCTGATGATGTGCAATAAACCATTGCCTTTCAGTATCTTCTCCTCTACAAGTGCCTTCCCTCTGGTAACTAAGTGTAGGCTTTCGAGAAGATTGCCATATGTTTCTGCATCTTTTTTCAGTTTATTCTATCTGCTCAGGAAACCTGCTTTGGAAAATTGTGGTATAGTGTTAGAGAACTGTCCATGATTGATACCAGGAGCCAGGGACCTGCCAGCTTGCTGAAGCACAAGTATTTATGGTCTTCCTAGTAATCCTAAAAACTACACAGATCAAACCAGACAGTGTTGTAGAAGAAAAATATGTTGGTCCCAGGCTAAAATTCAAGTAAACAGCAGAATTTCCCCTCCTCCATTGGCTTTACCCCATATCTAGATGATGCTCCTTGATATACCAACATGGTCAAGTGACTGTGAAGAAGATACATTTATTTCTAGTGTTATAGAGAAGAGAGGCACAAGGGTATAGAATATCCAGTTAATACACCAATCAAAAATCTTGTATGTTTCTAATGTCTGTTTTAAATATCCTTCTGAAGCAGTGGACATAAAAGTCCTATTGTATTTGATACACTTTTATCACACAAGCCATATCATACAAGTCTTACATTGCTGTACACTGAAATTGTAGTGTTCTTATAGCCCTAATTGATAAGGGGCTGTCAATCAAGCTGGGCCTATATTTGAATAAAATATAATTGTATTGACATTATATGCAATGCAAATCAAATTTCATTTTAGGGAGAAAGAATGAAATTTTATTTGCTGATTGTTCTTCAAAACAAGAAAAACTTCCATTTATATCAGTGTCCCTTCATAAATAGATGAGTATTTTCACCAAAGTTTTCTAAATCTTTTCATAGACAAAAGTTCAATTACATGATGTAACATCAGCTTTGTTTTTACCATTTGTAGACTCATGTATAACACATTTCTAATGTTCCAAAAGTTGCAATAGAAGAATAGTACTTTTTACTTGTTTCCCAGAGATGACCATGTGATTGCACTCTTGAGCAGGGGTCTATTTATTAACATTAGAGATTTTCACCAAAATTAATCACATAATCAATGCTGTTTTCTGTTTTAAGATATTTAGATTATTTTAAAATTATACTTCATTCCACTTTCTTTTTGGGTCCAAACATCAAGGGTAAAAGAAATCAACAGTAGAAGAAGAAACTGCAAGTAAACCAACTGTCCCATGGGGCTTGCACTTGTGGCCTTTTAGTCCTAAATTTAATCACAGTAAGTAGGAGCAGCCTTTTTCATGTCACAGTACACAATCTTCAAACTATGTATTGCTCAGAACACAGGTATTGTATGCAGAGCTGAAAATGAGAAGACAGCTTTAATTTGCAAGCAAAACAAACCCCACAAAGTTCAGTTTAACAGTCAATTTCATGACAGTCAATATTTCATTTTGTTCTTACAAAGCTAAGCCATTATGCCATGTCAAAGCCTAAAGTTGTTGAAAACTGAATGCCTTTCAGATGTTTGCAAGGCAATAAAATACATGTTCTGGATAACATCAACAAAAGTGAATTTTGTGCAGGTAATTGAGATCTTAGCTTTGTTGACTTACTGTGAAAATTCAATGCTCAAAATACATCAGGATTTTCAGTTTCTTATATGTGTTGATGTGGGCTACTGGCAACATCACATTGTGTCACACAAAATACAGTCTGCAACTCTTAGTCATGTGCGTTGTCCCTGGGCATAGTGTCACATGGGTCCATTTAGGAGGGAAAAAAAATACAGGACAAAGGAACATAAGGTCAGACCCCTAGGGAATATTTAATATGTATAATACAAGAGTATTTGAAATTCAACTTGCCCTTCTTACTTGTCAACAGCTTTGTGTTCAGTATCTAGACAAGACTTTCGTCTGCCACATTTGGAAAGAACAGACTCGATCTGCATAGTTGTGATATAGAGGGTAAAATTTCAGTTTATGAGATGCCTTGTAGGAGGTACTAGGTATTTCATAGAATCATAGAATCATTAAAGTTGTAAAAAACCTCTAAGCTCATTGAGTCCAGCCATTAACAGTACCACCACTAAGCCATGTCTCTAGGTACCACCTCTACACATTATTTCAACAGTTCCAGGGATGGTGATTTCACCACTTCCCTGGTGAAATATCAGCCTGTTTCAGTGTTTGACCACCCTTTCACGGAATAGTTTTCCTAATACCCAATATAAACCTCCCCTGTCTGCATCACAGCAATTTGAGCAAGATACTGTTAGCCACAGGGGCTCACAGACTCAGCCCCAGCAGAGGTGAAGCTGATACAGCCCCACAGGACATGCAAGATGCAGGACTAACTTATCTGATGATGCAACACTGTCATCCTTAACTGATTGCCCCTCTCCCTGAAGGCAGGAGTGTCAGTCTGCTATCAAGCCCACAGACAGAAAAGCATGTAATTGCATTGCCCCCAAAGCAACCTGGCTGAGAGATAGTGACTTAAAAAGTCATAATATCCCTCACGGATGCTCCTATGTACTGGATGGAAATGAAGTGACATACATCTACATCTGGGGTGATGTATGAACCCAGAAACATCAATGTCATTGTGTCATCAGGTACGCTGGTGAATTATGCTTCTGCTCATTCTTCATCTTCATCCATCTCTTGCCACTTGTCTGCACAGAATGGGTTCTTATTTGTTCCCTAGAGCTCACTCACTGCTTGCACAGAAAGCTGCGATAACTCTGGAGTTTAAAAGAAGCAGAGTGACCTCCTTCTCCTCACACATTTAACCTGGGATGCAGAAAAGGTCTTTATTGTGCCCATGGCAACACACTTTTCTCTTCTACACCTTTCACAAAAGCAACTTATATGTTTTTTAACATATTTAATCAATAAATAATTGACACACAAGAGGAATGTTAAAAAATGCAGTCTCGGAAGAGAAGCTTTCACAAACATTTATCTACAATTTTGAGTGAATATTATTGTACATTCTAAGTTAAAATCTCTCATAATTCCTATACGACATAGTGAAACTGTGAAAATTAAGTTTCTATGTACACTCACAGAAAAAAATGTTAGCATGAAATGCTAGTATCTGAATCATTATTGTAAATCATGATAGCAGAGCTGGCTATTATTTTTTGAAAAAATATAAATCAGCAAACCAGTAGCACCATTAGATGAAGCAAAGAATACCCCAGATTTGGTTAACTGGTTTACTTATATCAGTTTTGTTTGCTTGAAGACATACAAATTCACCACAGAATGAAACACAGTCACCTTTTAGGAGACAAACCTGAAATACGAAATGGATATTATTAATGAACACAAAACGGATATTATTAATGGAGACATAAAAAGGTGTACAAACCAATGTTATTTTAAATAATGCTGGAAAGTTTAAGAGCACAGTAAGAGCACATGGCACAGAAGAAAAGTGGAAGACAACCCTAAGAGCATTTGTTGTTTGTATAGACCCCTGTAAAGGCATGGACATACTGTCTGGGGAAGTGAGTATAATATACACACTCAAAATTTCAGGGTAGCTCTGCTGATCTTTTAATTGCTGCATCCCTTGATGAAAACAAAACCAAAACAGAAAATAAAGCACCAGTCTTTGACCTGCTTCTGTTGTGGCTGCACTGCTGGCATTTGCTGAGCAGCAGCCCCAAATCCAAGCCTGAGGGAAGAGTCCTACTGATGCTAGGCAGTCACCTGGCCCCGAAAGCCCTTGAAGTGGGGAGACCACTGGTCTGTGCCTGTGCTGCTCCATCCCAGAAAAGCATCCTCCTCTCAGCTCACCAAAATATCTCACCACAGCTGAACAAATTTGTGTTAGCAGACGAAAATAACTCTGCAGGGGAAGTTTACAAGCACTTGCTGGGGTGTGTATAAATAAATGCTGCTCTTTCCAAATTTACCAAGGTTATGCACCTTTCATATACCCTAGGGTCCACCCATAACTACAGGGTCCCAAATGCTGCAGTGTAGAGCAGAGATTGAATTTAACTGTGTTAGAAAAATTCCTGGAGTTGGCATAAGAGTGGTGATTTTAGGCATTAGACACTGGACAATGTGTCAGGGAAGGGTAAGAATTGGCTCAGTAGAGGTTCTGGTGACTCTGTGCGAGGTGTTTGCACCTCAAGTTCTCACCTTTGTAAAACAGTTCTGTAAGGTCTGTCCATCTGTCTGTCTCCATGTTGCTGTTCAGACTGCAGCTTTCTCAAACTAATTCCTTTTGTGCTGTGTGTGAAAAAACTCAATCTGCAGTCAACATGCATTATCTGATGGAACTGGATATTTATTGTAGAAAGCTAAAATGAGACTGTGATTTTCTTCTGTGTAGGTAGGATCACGAGAATCATAGAATCATTGAGACTTCCAAGATCATCAAGTCCGACCACCAAACAATACCTCCTGATCTGGGTCTACTCACTGAATTCCTGTGAACCAGACTCACTTGGACCCATCTCAGTCATGAACATTCCTGCTTGGATGAACTTCAGCTTTATTTGAAGGAACCTACGTTCCTTATTTTTTTCAGGAAAATAACCTAGTATGAGGCCTTAAATAGCTTTCATTGGCCACAGAAAGAAAACATCAGAAAATTAGTATTTTGGGTGATGGAAAAACTCTCAGAGGGAGTTTAATATGATAGGGGAATGAGAAAGCAGAAAAGCTATCAAAGTAATATCACGCTGGAGATGCAATTCAAGGCAGCATATCAAGGAAAGTGAGGGCAAAAAGAGAGAAATGTTGCACTTTGAAAGCCTCATAGGCTGAAACACTAAGTGTTTTCTTTCATTTGGGGTTAAAATTCACCCAGTGTCAAAAGATCTGTGGGCAAAAATTGCCTTAATTCCCACCGACCTTACTGTTTTCTACCTCAGGACAACCCCTGAGCGGGTCTGCAGGAGGGAGGGAAAGGCAGGGAAGAAAAGGAGAATGCACAGGAGTGGCCAGGTCTGACCTTTCTTTCCTTTTGCCTGAGAACCCCAGTAGCTGTTTGCTCTCTCATTACCACCACACATTTCTGCTGTTGCCATGAGGAGTTGCATTGTTGTTCCCTGCAGTTAGTCAGTTATTTATGGAACATGACTTTCTTCTTAATTTACAGCAGTTTCTCACTGAATACCTGGCTAGCAACCTGCTTATTCTTGCCCATATCATTTTATTTTTATAGTCTCTTGCAAGAAATGTAAACAGACAAACATTATAATCTTTTATACCAATTTAGAGACTGGATTCCAAGAGAATGAAAAGAGAAGGCGTGACAGCTTGATGTTACTGAACTCAGGAGCAAACCTGTGTTCTTTTACTTGAAGTTCATACAAGATATGTCAGAAGAGATCAACTAGTCCACAGGCATGTGGGTCACAGGACATAGTGTAGCTCATGAAAGCACAGTAAAAATGACTTTACATAAGTGTCCATGTGTTGGCAGTTCCCCCTTGTATCCTCCAGGCCCTTTCTGTCCTCCAGAAGCACAGTAGATGTGGTTTTAGTTTTATAGAAAAATGCCTGAAGTCTGAGAAGAGTCTTCACCCTTTGCACCAAAGGTTTTCTGTGAGAAGGATGGTGTTTCAGCAGACACATGGCTCCTGAACTCTTCAGTCATCAGTAAACACTTTCCCAAGTAGATCCATTCATTTCTGTAGGACCATTTATAAAAAAAATTGCTATTCATGAAAGGTACCAAGGCAGCATTAATGACAACTGCTTCCTGCAGATAAGTAGTGCCTGAACGCTAAGAAACCTGGTGGAAGCATTGCTCACTTGAAAAAAGAACAAAGCTTGTGTTTAAAGTGTGAATATTTTGTTTGTTTATTCAAATAGTATTTAATCCAACCATGAAAACAATAAAAATTTTTAATTCTATCTTTCTATCACTCCAGAGCCACTGTTTGCAAAATGAAAGATTGCTTACTACTTTAGCAGTCCTCCCCATTTCCCTTTCCTTGTGATAGCTGGTTAGTATCCGTGGATCACTTCAGAGTGAGTCTTACAAGGGGTGCAAGGCAGTAATCCTTCACTCATTTTCCGTTTCTAGGAAAATAGTTTCTTTACCTGTTGCTTGTCTTAAACAGTCAACAAAACTGTCATGGAGCCTTGGAGAATGACTAAGCACCAGCTAAGCATGTTCTGTGTAACAATACAATAAGGCTCTCATATCACTCCTTCAAATCCTATTTTAAAAAGAATCAAAACTGTGCATGCCATAGAATCAATGGGAAAATGGAAAGTGTACAGTCACTAAAAATTTATTTGGTATTCATTGTAACAGCGTTTATCATAATATATTCATTTGGCATTCCTGTGGCTGTCACATGTGATAGAGTTCAATTATAATGTACGCAGTTAATGAGCATATAAAGTGTTACTGAATCAACATTACTGTGCAACATTTTCTTATTTGCATTATTCATATGCTTCAGGTTTAAAAATCCATCACCAACAAGCTGTTAAAAAGAAGCAACGTATTATAAAAGACACATCTTGGAGGCCTTGCTTTTGAAATCTGTTTAACTGTCTGTCTAAGCAAGTGCTTATATGTAGCCTCTGTCACCATAATATTCCAAGTACCTGGAGAGTTGCCCATGGTTTTCACATATGCCTAAAACCATACTGTTAAAAAGTGGTCCTATTATTTCCAGCATGGAAAATACAGCAAAACATATGAGTGCAGATGGAGAAAGATGAAGATGAATTAACTTTCTGCCATTTTAGTGGGAACATCTAAATACTTTTGGTCTTCAAAGGAGGGAGTGCCTCCTTGTGATCAGCATGCTGGATGCCACAGAGGTTTAGTGAGACTGCTGCCAAGGTAAAGCCCCCACAAGTGGTAAGGAAGCAGACAGGTAACTTCCACTTTTAGGAAAAAGTTTAGCAAATGTTGGATCCTGAGGGATAAATGAGAGGGAAAGACTAAGAAAGAGATAAGGAAAACATCTGCAAAAATGCTGACTTTGGGAACACCTGTCTTGCCACCCAGCTCAAGATATTACAGGCCTTCTAATCATCACAGGCAAGAAACAAACACCCCCCAAAAGCATAAAATTAATTGTTCTTTGAAAACTACAGAGTAAGCAAGAAATTAAAATAATTTTTTAAAAATTCAACAATCTTGGCAAGGAAAGCTTGCTTGTTTACTCAAGGCTAATTTTACAAGAAGGGACCTTGACCTGCAGATGCTCAGGGTTTGTGTTCATGCAGTGCTGAGAGCTCAAGTACCCAACTCAAACTTTAAGCAAGATAGAGACTATAATTTATGAATACAAAATTATTTCAAGATTTCTTTCTAATTTGCAAGAAGCCTAGGATGGACAGAACCACTCTAATTTTGGAACTCTGTAAAAACAAACCAAAGAAAGAACAGAAGAGCTGCTTTGAAAAGAAATAAAAAATTATGTGCATGTGTACTTTTCTGCTATCTACTATATCATTTGTTTATATGCACCTGCTGCTTTCCATCTAGTTCTATGCACTGCTTTATACAAGATCTACAACTCACCATTCTTTATATGGGTGGTTTTTTTCAAGGTATATTCAATTACTCTCATTCTTTTATTTGCATCCTACTTCCTGCAGTGTTCCTGTGACACTTTGAATTCTGCTTTTTCAAAAGAAGAAAACTGGATTCAGACTTATCTTTGCTTGGTGGTATGAGAAGGGAGCAGCCTTAGTTTACGAAATAACTCCTGTTTCAGGGAGCTTCCCAAGTCTGTTGTTCACAGTGAGCTTTTAAAGTGGATCCACCTTAAGTCCCCATTTGAGAATCCGTGCAGAAATTCTCAAAAGTCAGCAAATTCTCAGCAATGATATCAAGCATTTCAAAGCATATTGTGCATTTCCTTAAATCCTCTTAATAGATCCATCCTTTCCACTAAACTCTGCAGCCCAAAATTATTTGAAGTTAGCAGAACAAGATTTTGCTTCATGTATTTACACAGTCTAAGCCAACAGTCTAGATTTAAGACTATATAAGCAACTACTCTAAGAAATTAGATAATTTTCTTGTTGTCTGAACTGAAAACTGTTAAAACAATGGAAAATTAAAAAGCTTGTCATGACTAGAAATGTGATTTTGTATTTGGCTGGTACAAATGTGATTCTGTAACTGTAACTGGCTCATACAACTTGAGGTGCGTGCAAGAAACACAACTTCATTTATATCAGAGAGTTGTTTTTTTCTCCATCACAGTTATCACGCTCCCAGCTGTGTTTGCTTATGCACTGAAAACACATTTGGGCCTGGTAACCAACTAAATGACAGTATTCTTGTTAGAATTTAGAAACAGGATAATGAGAAGAGGAAATCTTTATCAGACAGAATTATGGATGCTGCGCTTTCCTTTAGGTAACACAAATATTTGCATGTGATTGAAGAGAAAGAAAACAGAGACAAGAATGCAAACACAGATTTTAAAGAGAAACTATAAATGAGACACAATAATAAGAAATACGGAAAAAAAGAGGGCTAAGACATCTTTTTTATCAAAATAGGAGCCCTACACCAAGGGAGAGCCAAAACTGCATTCACAATATCCCTTTTCAATCTCTAGTATATAAGGCATATCTATTGCACTTTTAAATAAGGATTGGATATAAAAATTGTCAATATAAGATACTGCTTTTGGTGTATTTTAAAGTAATTTGAAGATAGTTTTTTTTTTCTGCTCTACTTTCCCTGTAAAATTATCAGCATACAAAGCTTGAGAGATCTCTGAATCCTTGCTGTCTGGTGAGGTGATAGGACTAGAGAGCTGGAACTGCCAAAGCAGAAGTACTGCCACTTTTTTATTGAAGGCCCCAAAGTTGTTTCCATACAGTAGCTGAAATATTGATCACAAATTAGACATATCAGCTGAACATGACACATAATGTGTAAATATATAGTGGGCTTTAAATGGAAGAACCCTTACTGTGTCTACTAAATCCCTTCGCTCTTCTAAATGTATTGCTTTCTTGGAAAACATTTCCCCTTTCACATCAGTGATTCTATTGCCATGTTCTATCTGCTAATCATTCGCAATTCAATTTTGGAGAAAATGTTCAGGTGCTTAAATTGTCTGCTTAGCAGACATGCACTGGGTTTTGTTTTCCACTAAAAATTAGAATAGTGTTTTACAGGTACTGAAGAAGAATGCAAATATAGCTGTTTTCCTCTAATCACATAACTGGAAGTGCATCCATATAACCAAATGCTACTCCTAAGTTGAGAGTCACACCTGTG
>JAWWEU010000125.1:8027506-8043858 GCA_035583155.1 Acropternis orthonyx
CCAGAACCATTGCATTCAACTAAAACTGGAACTTTTCTGCATTTCTATGTTATGTGACACAACCTTTAAGTTCTTCTGTACTGAAAGCAGTTACTTCTGCTTGCCTTCTTTCTTTGGCCACTGGAATAACATGTGATGACCTATACAATTCCACAAAATATCATTGATGTCAGTGGTTAAAATTTGAGCAAATATTAATATTTAAAATGCAATCTATGAAATATCCATTTTAATTAATACATTTAACATATTACAAATCAATACTTAAGTAGTGAAAGATTCTGCTGTTTAGGCTGCACTCCACATGCATGATCATTTCTAAATTAAGATATGCAAATTTAATCAATAGATTTAAACCTTTACATCACTTGAGGCACTCAAATTGCTTCTAATCAGCCTAGTAAAGTGAAGGCATCATTTAATTGTTGTTTCTTCCCCCCTCCCCCTCTTTGAAAGATAAGACCACCTTCATGCTTGATTCTGCTCAGAATAAACTAGACTATCTGCAACTTTTGCTCTTTGTTATTCTTGACAATGAAAAGTGTATTTCCAATGTCAAGAAAACAGTTCAAAGTCCCAGAGATCATTTTGTCACTTAAGAAACTTGAGCAGAATCAACATCTTAACTTGGATTAAAAAAAATAAAATAAAATTGGTAAAATGTAAGTTTCACATTGTAATAATTTTAACAAAGCTGAAGCATTTTGTTACTGATGAGAAATCAACCTTTATGTAATTTCTGTGCTTATAAAAAGAATTGCTCATTTGGTGAAGCAGGCTGTATAAAGCTCTCATGTTTTGGCAACTGATAGGATGAACCACAAACTATTGAAAGTTAAAATTCCTTCTTTTTTTCCCACGTTTTTAATTTTAAGACTTACATGTTAACAATGGTGTCACAGCCATCTGTCAAATTATCTGCAAGACACCTTGACATACAGATCATACTAGATTTTAGCCTAGAAATACATTTCATTTTTCCAGATCATTTATCAACAACTTGTCGCATGTACCTCTGAAAAAAGGTAAAAAGACTGAAGATTTAGTTTTACCTTTTTACATGAAAAGTCACAGTGACATTGATAGAACTGCTCACTTTCTTGATGACTCTTTACATATGGAATTAGTATGAATTTTTTCATTGTATTTTCTAGGATTATATCTGCACTGTAATTATTACATATACAGTTGAGAGTATCTTAAAAGCTTTTCAGCTCAGTGTATCCTGAAGATTTTCAGGCTAAATCATTTGACAGCATGCATGAAACCTATATTTCCTTTTAAATGGACAGTTGGAATTATAATAGAGAAGAATATGAGAGTTTTCTTCTTTTCTCTTAAAGATATCTGTGGATAGTGCTGCATGGATAAGGCCCCTACTTTCAAATGGAGCAGAGTAACTTCTTTATAAATTCTGGTAATGCCATTACCCAGTTATTTAGCATGAAATAGTATTACTTTTATATAAATATACTTGTCCACAACATACTTAAATTGTTATTCACCCAGTTTTCCCATAAGCCACCAGAATTACACAAATAATTACAACCTGCAGTTACTAGTAGCTTGTCTTCAATAAAAAGTCTGCTTCTGAGTCATGGGCAAAAGGATACTGAGACATTCACACAATGCGAACTGGGTCAGCAATTTTTTTTCTTTCCACAAATTTCAAGGACAAAAATCATATGACACACACTTAAGGAAAAAAACTTGTGGGCATTACAACTGAACCGCTCTTGTATTCTCTGATACAGATGAGTCACCCCAGCAGGAGTTTTCAGGGCAAAATATTTTTGGACACGGGAGGGAAGCAGAGATTATATTTCATCTCTGAATTGCATGCAGCCTGTTGCATGGTCCCAGCACACTGACTTCCTAGAAGATCTGAGCTAAAAACAGCCACAGATGTCTGACACTAGTCTTCAGCAAGCAAATAACATTAGTTATTTTGTCGTATTGTGAAGACTTTCAGTAACACATTCAGTACTACCGATGTCTCAGTGTAAGGTAAACTGTGAGTACAAACTCACAGGATGGCATTAAGGTAATGTCCTTCCTGTACATGCAAACCCAGTTAGGATTCTGACTGAAAAATTGAGTTCTGTCCTATTCAATACAGTATGATAAGGACAGTTAGGATTTAGGGAGTCAAATGCTCTATTTGTCATGAAATGTTCAACCCAGTTGAGTGCTTACAAGTCCCACCAGGCAACAGAAATCTTGGGTGAACTACTCACAGGTGTACTGGAATCTGGTAAATTTATCCTCTAACATCCACATCTCATGGTTGTCAGATGTTAGGTGGAAAAAATAAAATCCATAACATGTTACAGCTTTACCATGCATCACCAACTCCTCATTTAAAAGAATGGTGCTAGCATGACCAGAGATCTAGCATGCGGCTTTTGAAGGAAAGGCTGAGTCTGCAACTAGAAAGTGGGCAGAAGCTAGTTTCATATGCAGCAAATACAAACCTTTTCTTCTTATGCTGCCAAGTGGGAACGGCTTCCCATACCAAGTTTTAATATCCTTTGACAAGGGTGACAAAACACTACCCAAGGGCTTCTGTGAAACCCAGCCCCTTCCCTTCTCCTCGACTTACAGGTGTGCAAACTGTTTGCACACACAGGTGTCGTCACCCATGTTTAGAGAGGGTCACTGGAGGAGAAAATCCAAAGAAAACTGAAAAAGAAGGCAGAGAAATAGCTGGACTTTCAATTTGATTCCACTACTTTCTGTCAAGATTTTGTTCTTTGCCTATGATTGTCAATTGCTCTTGGAAACCCCAAGTCACAGCCCAGCTTTTACAATGTTGAGTATGACTTGCAGTAGAGCTTTTAATTGTTCTAAAGATCTGAAATGGTCATCTGGCTTGCAACATTTTATTTTTTTTCCATTATCCATTTGGCTAGAGTGATACCCTGTGAAGCATTTTTTGCCAAAGATTCATAGGTATTCTGTAAGATATAAGAAATTTCCAAATAGTCATATTTTCAAATTGTTATGTAATTCAAAAGGATCATTATGCTTTCCAGAAATTTAATGTATTGTTACTCTAAAAATCTGTACTGCTTTTATTTTTTTGTAATTTCCAACTTGTAAGCAATAGTTAAAATTAGGCAGCATTCATTATCTTATTTGCTAATAGAAGGATCATTCAACATCCTCTCTAAAATCTGAACAGTTGTGCTTGGGAATCCATATACTGTCCAAAACAGTCAAGTTATGTGCATTTCACTGATTTTGTAGAGACTAAGATGTCAGTTATTTATTTATTTTCCTAGATAAAGTATGAACAATCAGTTATCCTCTGACCTCAGATCCCCTGGGCACTTCCCATCTGTCAGACATTTCTGTAACTACATGTTCTTTCCCTACACTGGACTAATGTACTAGGCTTCTACACATCCCTTACAAAGAAAAAGCTGAAATAAAAACAAGAAAGGTGCCATATCCAAAAAAACTCACCTTTTTTTTTTCCTGTTTTCCTCTTCAAAACTGCAGGGACTCATTGTTTTGACTACCTGTTTGAGCTTCATAATATTATATATTTGTGAGACCATCATGTGTTTTTTCTTCAGTGTGAGTGAAAGCTTGAACTCTGCTCGTTAAGGCAAAAAAAAAAATCTTTACAATGAGGCAGGACCTCAAGAGATCTTCTGTGCCTCTGTGAGAGACCCATCACAAACATGAACCCTCAGGATTGTTTATTTTCCTCTCCTTAATTCTTTGAGCAGATAATTTTAATGAAATACAGAGTAATTGGACCTCTTTAAATGGCTAAATGGAGAGCTTCCTGGAAATGTTTTCCTTATGTATTTACACAGGATCATCTAAAGTGTAAATATAGTCCCTGGATAGTTACCTCACATTGTAATGGATTTAATACAGTGGTTCAGATTCACAGTTGACACATAAGTGTTTTGCAAATATAGGGCCATTAAAGTCAATGACGCTAAGTCAATTTACACTGGTTCAGGGTATGACAGTGCGTACAGAAGACTTTGTTCACTGCCATAACCATCCAGGCTTTTACAGCTTCATGGGCTGAGAGAGCCTTTAGTATATAATGGGGCTTTCCATGAGACAGATTTCTTCTGACATACAAAGGAAATATATGGGGGGGGGGGAGGAGAGGAACTTGCTAAAATTCTCATTATAATACAGTACTGTTGAAAACATCTGCATTATAAGAATGTATTGGCGAATGCTGTCATTTTCCAGGTATGTGGGCAACTGATTTGGACTGCCTTGACTGTTAGAGATGCACAGTGTTTTGTATTTCTATTTTGCCACAACACATAGCCATTAAAAGAAGTGTGTATCTCATTCAGGCCCACAGACTTAAAGGTCTCTTCCATGTGTTGTAAAGCAACACACCACCCTGGGAAGAAATCACTATCGTAGCTATCTGAGGGCAGGCTAGAAAAGATAAAATTTGGGTCTTGTGTACAAGTGTGGCCTTGACTCACCCAAAACAAGAAAATCTCCAGGAATCATGTCTTTTATTTGTATTTATTTGGGTCATTGTTTTCCCACAGATCATTTGCCTTTCATTTTTGTGATTTACTGGTGAGAAGCTAACAGGATCTGAGGCATGGGCCTGAAAGGAGAAGTGCTGGGCAGGTAAAATCACAGGTTTGCTGTTCATTTGTGCAATACATCCTTCTGCTTTGGGAAGTAATTTTCTGTAATCAAACAACATGAACAGACAAGTAAAATCGCCCCTTTTTCAATTATTCTAAACAGTTTAAAATATTCTTTCTTATTACTTGCTTTCCGCTACTGTCATCTAACCTCTCCTCTAATCTATGTAGAATGTACACAGGCTGAATAAAAGGGCCAAACGCTCAACCGGCACTTATTAAACATATACAGCTCACACATTCAGCCCCGTTTTCTGATTTATTTCCTCATGATACTCACTTCACACAGCCTGGTTGTCATGGCTTGTACCTATTGCATAGATACCAGATGAGTTTTCAGAGAAGAAAACTGAAAAAGTTCCATGACAGGCTTCTCCATCACCATCTTGCTTTTAATATACAAAATATTGAAATACTATAACAAATAAAAAATAACGTTGCTTATTAACAACTTCTATCCCATTACTGAAACAAATACTTATTTTATTCACTGAAGACCTTCTTGGTACTGTAAAAAGATTTGAAGTGTGTTTTTGAAAATTCAGGTTACTTTTTTTTGTTATTTGCTATAACAGAAAATGATCTGGAAATTATTTATATGTAGTTGTGAGCCTATTTGCTCAAATTGTGCTGGGAAAGGTGACGGCATAGATTTAGTGCAAATGATAGCACTAAGTACTTGTTCCTTCAGAATAATTTTTGTACCTTTTCAGAGCTTTACAACAGGCTAAGAAGGCTCTGTGGAGGCATTTACATTTTCCTATTGAGAGAAGCGGAAATACTTTTAGTGTTGAACACAAAAGGAAGGAAATCAAAACACTACTTGCAACATTGATTAAAAAAGAGAATCTTCTAAGATTTATTCATTTTCTTTGGAAGACTCAAATATCAAATAATTTTTTTTTAGAAGTGTTACAAATAGATTTTGAAACTGTGGGGTTTTGACTTAAAAAATTAACCATACATAATATGCCTATCTGATGCAAGGAAGAAATGTAAACCAAATCAGAAGGAACACTGTAATGAGTAGAAAACACCAGAAAAGGAGCTCTGATGTGGTTATATTGTGAGTAATAATGGACCTGCTTGCAGAGGGAATATTCCACTTGACTTATATACTTTTTAAGTTTACCAGTGGGAAAGTTATGTAATGCTACAGGCACATGCACCAGTTTCAGTCTGCATTTTTCAACATGTCATTTAAAGCACAGATTGGTACATACCTACTCAGTTTTTACTCATTGCTCCAGGATGCAACTACATTTCCCTTAATATGCTTGGATAATAAAACAGTTGGTGGTAATTATCCTAATGATTTCAGCATGAAGATTAGTAACCCTTGTAATTTTTATCCTTGCTGGTATAAATCAGTTTACAAGGGCTCAAAGTACTTGTTAAGCTGCCAAAGCATTGTACGCATTTTCAGTACTCAAATTAACCTCTGAGTTTAGAACAGCAACACTCTTTTATACAAAAGAGATGCCTCTCTACTTTTTGAATAGGAAGCATTAGTAATTGAAACATTAGTTGGGAACAGGCTGTGGCTTTAAAGCAGTTTTTCCAGAAGGAATGAGGAAATGCTGCCCTTCAAAATGAAATTCAATACAAATGATGAAGGGAAAAAGCCTCCCCTTATTTTCCTTCATTTTTTTAAAGAGTGCTCATACTTTGGAATGATCATCATTACTGTACAAATACATGATATGTGTTTTAGATATAATATATAAAACACAATAATACAATATATATAGTATATATATAATTGCAGTCAATGAAGACCCTCAGTTTAACACAGTTCAAAGGCACTTAAGGTGAAATGCATTTTGCAGCCACTCTTTATTCTGTAAGTCAGTTCAATAAATTCTGCACAGTGTGAGGTTAAGTAACCTCTTAACCTGAACACACAAACACATTCTGCAGTGACACCAAGAGTCACTTATCTAGTCCTAATCTGTTTGAAAAAAATCCATTAAGGAATTGTTCTCCCTAGTATGATCACTGAAATACAATATATGCATATTTGTACAGATGAAGATTGCAAAGCAGTCAAACACTGTTTTTAAAAGACTGATAGATACCTACTTGTCCAGTAGTTCAATTTTCTGTGGAACCTGTGTACTTTTTAATTACATACCAAATAATTAGTCCATGTCTCTTATCTAGAAACTCCTTTAAGTACAAAAATACTGTTCTAACATATGATTTTCCAGCACAAAGCAAGAATCTGGGAGTGGACTAAAAAGAAGTCTCTAATGGAAAGAAAAGTTAGAGTAAACATTCAGGTTTTCACTCACAATCAGATGCAAGACTGATAGCAGCTTATCTGACAAGTTTACTTAGATTGCCCTTGCATTCAAAAGACATACTTGATTTGTCTGAAACCAAGGAACCCTGCAAAAGGCATTATTTTCTTTTTGTCAAAATTAATTTTCCTTGCAGTATCTCATGGAGGAGATTATCAGTCCACAAATTTAGTTTTTATTATTCCAATTGCCTATATTATTTTCAGTCCTATCAACATTCATGGACTATTAAAGGTCTAAGAGTAACCACACAAAATTGCAAAGTACTTTTCATCAGCTTTACCTTTGTTCTTTTTCTTTTCCTGCTTTACTTAGTTTTTACCATTTCCCAGTTGTCTATAATGTATCTTTTATTCACCATTTGTGACATGAAAACAAAATGGGGGAAACTCTCCTCTTATTTATTTCTATATTCTCCGTTTCTGTGTGCATTTTTTGACAACCATCTGCTTAGATTAACTTCGCCTCCCTTTCCCATTCATCCTTGTCATAATAAAATATTGACAGAAACAATTTCTTCTGGGAAAATAGAAAGTTAATAGATAAGTGAAAGCTTGACTCGTTTTTTCATTAAAATCCTGGTGTACTCTCACAACCTGTGTTGTATTTATTTATGTGTTCCCATCAAGTTATAAAAAAAATTAAAAGGTAAAGCCCCAACTCCAACAATGGATTTCACAAAGGAATTCAGGCTATACCTAATACTTAGAAATTACTGTAGAGCTTTTAAAAACGGCAAGTAGCATGTCAGATGAAAATCTCTGGGTGTAAAACATGTAGTGTAAGAAGAGGCTCTTTAGCAGCAATTAAAGTGGAGAAATGGATGCAGGTTTATATAAATGAGAACAAATTCATAAGGCAGCCAGGCCTTACATAACTTCAGTGTTTCTAAAATAGTGTGATCTTTTAACCTGTTAGGTTTGTAGGCAGATGAGCAGGCCAGTGACTACCCCTGATCTGAGGTTTAGTGAACATAGCAGACATGGAAAACTCAAAAGTGGTGTCAAAAATCACTGCACAGGAGAGATGACAGAGCAGGAATCAAAACACCTACAGTTACAGCAACATAAGGGGTGAAGGATGTTGCATGTGGGTAAGGGGGAGGTAGGACTGAAACACGAAACTTCATCGGCATTCAGTTGGGAGCATGGAGGTTTTCTGGGCAGTCAAGTTTTACAAAGCCAATAGCACCAAGGCACCTGATTATTAATAATCATTATTATTTGCATTATTATTATATTTTACTGTGTTTCAATTAAACCCCTGAGTTCTACTTTTTTTCTGATATGTCTTCCATCCCACCAGGGCTGGTGGGGGAGTGAGCAAGTGGCTGTGTGGTACTCAGTTGCTGGGTGGGGTCAAACCATGGCACTGTCACAGCCAAAGCCAGGTGAAACTCCGGCCCGTTGTTCCTCACAGAGCACAGAAGCCACATCTGCCCCTGGCAGGGATGACTGAGGTGGGTGCACCTTCCCTGGCCCTGGGGTACCCTGCCAGCACCCTTCCTGGGATGCACAGCAATGGCAACTACCCACCATCAATAACTTTTTCCCTTCTGCCTCAGCATTCAAGGAAGGATATCCACAAGAAGAAACAAGTAGCAGGAGAGATCTTGTTTTGTAAAGTCTTCCCTTGCACAATCAGTTAGAAATTCTCAGGGATCGGATTTTTTTTGTTTTGCTGGGTGGCTTTGACAGCTGTGTGCCAGTGATGTGACTTTTGATGTTCTGATAATTTTGGCTGGAAAGACCCTCAACATTTTTGTAGTGGTTATATTCTTAGTAGATATTCTCTACTCAAGCTTCACATATCTTCCCATAGATACTACACAGCTCTGGGAACTTGCACACCATTGACTATTTTCTTGGTTGTTACCTCAGGTCCTTCTTTGAGTGGTGTGTTTCCAGGATATCATCTCACACCTTGCAAGCATGCCCTACATTCTTTGTCCTCAACCTTGCAAACTTGCATTTGGCTATTAAAAAAAAAAAAAAAAAAAAAAAAAAAAAAAAAAAAAAAAAAAAAAAAAAAAAAAAAAAAAAAAAAAAAACAAAGGCATTTTTTCCAAAAGAAACACCCTAAAAAGCAAATTAGACCAGTCTATGTATATGAACTATTTTCATAATTATTTACTGTTCAATCAGGATCAGTATAATTTGCACATTTTCTCAGTAATAAGTCCATGTATTTTCTTCTGGATTTCATGCTATGTATCTAATAGCACTGGAATGAGCTGGTAAAATTTCTCATTAGAAATATCCACAGCAGATGATGATATATTAGATCAAGTATTTTTTGCCACCTACTACTTTAGCAGCATGACCGAACACCTTAGTTTTTTAAGGTTGTTTCCATTAACCCTGTCTCCAGCTTCTAAGAGGTGCTGAATTTAAGAGAAAAAAACCTCAGATATAAGAATATATCTAATAATTAGGATATTTAAATGGCTAATAGAAAACCTAAGAGACTTTGCAAATTAGTTTTTGTACTTGGAAGCTGATGCTAATCGGAAGACCTTAGTGAAAAAAAAATATTATTAAATTGATGAGCAAGAATCAGATGGGATGATGCTAACAAAGCTAACCTGTAAGAATATAGCTTCATACAGGTTTCAGAAAATCTGAGATAGAATTAAATTGGTTTCTCTTGTAGCCCTTGTTCCTGAGAAAGAATAAAAGAGATGGCAGAGAAATAAAGGAAGTATCAAGACAGACAAATTTGCTGCAGCCATTTTACAAGATTTGATAAGAAAGCTGGATCAGCTCTCAATTACCCATGTCCATTGTCCTTCCTTTAAGAAAATACCAGTCAATAGTAAGCCTAAAGCACTGAGATGGCCTAAATTGTAATTAATGGTTAGTGGCAGCATAAAATAAATAGATACTTCAGTTTTACAGAACATTCCGGAGTAGAAATGTAACAAAATACAGGTGCTCCTAATTTCTGGAGGATTGTGTAGGGTTGTTGAATGTGATTTTTAAGTGCATGCCAGTTACTTTATTAACCTTTCAATTATGCGGCACTGATAAGTTTGCAATATGAGTAGATGTTAGGGCCAAACAGTATTAATTGATCACATCCTCAAATATTTACATACAGGAAGACTGTTCTACTATTATTCTAGGAAAATAAAACATGCGTATATTGTTTATAGAAACCGTGCAGTTATAAT
The DNA here is from genome assembly GCA_035583155.1 of Acropternis orthonyx. Classification (NCBI taxonomy): domain Eukaryota; kingdom Metazoa; phylum Chordata; class Aves; order Passeriformes; family Rhinocryptidae; genus Acropternis; species Acropternis orthonyx. The sequence goes on from JAWWEU010000125.1 coordinate 8,037,628, forward strand.
TTTTTTCCATGCAACGTAAGTGATGCACCTTTAGAAAGGTGTGTAACAATTCTTGAGGTCTCTTCCAAAGATTAACTCACAAGCTCCAGAACGGCAGTGTTCAAGAGTATAGATAAAAGTATACAATAAACTGCTTAATCACTGTTTTGAGTGCAAACCTGAAGGCAACTTTTATTGTGGAAATCCTCTTGCTTTTCCATTAAATTTTCCCTCTTCTGAGCAGATGGGGGAAGGGAGGAGGAATTAGTAATACTGATTTAATTAAATGACTAAGATTACTGGTCCAGTCCACTAGGAAATGACAACTTTGTGAATTGGATGTAATCATCTCATCTCATTATTATTTTTGGCATGAAAATAAATTAATTTTGTATATTTTCTGTTCTCATTACTGTACTTGTCATAAGAGGAAACTATCAAAATTCTAATAATACCTGATGTACTTTGGTAATTATGGTACTACGCTCCACAACTTTGACATTTTCAACCCCATACTTGATTTGCTGCCTATTCCACTCCTCCCTGTCAGGTTAATAAGGGTTGTAAACATGGAATCAGCAAGGTAATTTTCTACAAAATGCAATTGCCCCACTTTATCCCTTTCCAGTTTTCAACTGTAATTGGAAGGGGAGGGAGCGAATAGAAAATTAAGCTTAACTGCAGTGATATTAGTGCATTTTAAGGTATCAGAATTTTTATTGTGCACTGAAGTCAATTATAGAATAAATGTGAAATAATATCTCTGGATATCACATTAACATTCAAGTCAAAATATTAAACTTTTTCTGGAAATACACAGGTTCTGCTAATGAAACTGAACCACAATTGCACGGGTTACAACCAAACAAATGTTTTTGTTTTCACATGTAGGAAAGTTTTTAGAGATGATTAGAGAAAAAAAATCTTGGATAGCAAAATTTCCATCAAAAGGAAAACAGAAAATCAGAAGTTTCTAAACAGAAAGTTATTACATTATTCACCCTTCTCTTTGTGAACCTGTGGCAGAAAAAAGGATGTGAGACAGGCTGGTTTAGCTGTCAGCAGTGTTCCAGTAATGCACTGCTGTATACCATCTATTTTCACGTGAGGCAATCATTAAACCTTCCCTAAATCAGAAGACCTCTTAACTTGTGAATGAAGGAAAGAACAACACACACAGAATTAAGAAAGGATCAAAACCATACTGGATAGCAGAAATTTTTCAAACAGATATACATCTTTTCCTCCAATACCAGCAAAATCTACCCTTAAAGTGATGCAAAGTTACACTTCTAATGGTAAAGTTTTCAAAAAATATCTTTCACAATCCATACCGTTTCCGAAATGTGTTTCTCTTGCATGAAGTCATAGCTAAACTGACACATGCCTTTGTAATCCTATGCTCTATTTTTGTAACTCATGGGTAAATCCAAAAATCAAAATCTCTTAGAGATCCTGATGGTGACTGTGTGACTGCCCTCCTTCTTCCAGGTCTCTGGGTTGAGTAGGAACATGAAACTTATGCTGAAAAACTTCCACTGGCATTCAGTCACGTCCTTATACCAGCTGAAAGCCTTGAATCAAGTTTTCAAAGCAGTTAAGGGATCACGCTCCAGCTACATCAGAGAATGTATTTTGATCTATAAATCACAGAAACCGAGATATTTTTCAGGGAACACAGAGAATGAAGATCACAAAAGCCAGAACAAAGCATGCAAGAGCCAGGGAGTATCATTTTCTCTCTAAAGAGGCACAGCTCTGAAGGGATCCTATGTCTTTCAGAGGACACCAGATAGAGTGGGTTTGATTGCCTTTCAGATGCATCATATGGCCCCACTTTAAGTGACAGAACACACTTTTGATCTCTATCTCACTAATCCTCCCAGAAGACCACCCCAACTGCACTCACAAACTAAAAATTAAAATACCCTGTCCTCATAAAGTTTTCTAATCAAAGAGACAAAAGCATCAAAGTCTTCATCATTATTGTGAGTCATTATAATTTTATTAGGGTATATGAAGCCAGGTGCTACCTGGCTTCTCTGCCATCATCTTCTTGATCAATGCAAATGAGAAGTTTCTTTCTAAGCCTCATAACAAAATGAGCAATCTTGGACATCAAAAGAAAGTAGTTATTTGGTAAAAATAACACTAGTGAGCAGAAGTGGACAATACACATTAACTATAGAAAGACACAGATATTAAGAGCTGTTTCTAGAATCTACTTGACACTTAATCAAAAGTATTATTTCAAAACTTGACAATGCATTGCAAGCAACTTTCCTAAGTGGCCCATATGAAGTTGTGTAAGCTTGACATAGAACTGGAATTTCAAGTAATTTCAAGTCACATGAGAGTTTGATGCTCATATCTTCTTTAAGGATAAATCCCTCCCATATCCCAAAATTAATGTAGATATCCCATCAGTCTCGAGCTTTCTAGCACATGTTCTCTAATTATAAAATTTATGTAGTGAAAGAGCAAAATCTTGTGGAGAAGATAAGGGTTATAGAAACAGCATCAGATAAAAATGATGAACATGATTACTTGCAACCACTGAAACAATTTCTATGGAAAGTACTCCAAGTGGTTAGAAAATCTGATAGTAGAAAAAAAATGGCAAATTATTTTTGTAGATATATTAATCATTTGAAGCTTTAAAATCAAATGAAACAAGTCTGTGCAGAAAACAAAACTGGTTTCCCTTAAATTTAGAGCAATATTGTCACTGACCTTAATAAAATCAGTGGGTGTCTAACATGATTCTGCTGTGTTGGGCTTATTATTTTGTCTAGACAAAAGGCAAGATCATATCTGTAAGTCACATAACAGTTTTGTATCTGTTAGAGAACAATAGGACTAAGCAAAAAAGATTAAAGATAAATTGCAGCAAAGATTTGGTTTCTTCTTGGGACACACAACCTGTGCAAGAAAGATACACATCTATCACCTTATAGAAGAGACTTCCTCTGACTCTGTTAGCAGAAACAATTAGTTGGATTCTCCCTTTATACAGAAGCCATACAAAGTTTCATTTTAAGCAGTTGGGAAATCCCAAATTTGCAGGCTCAGTTGTTCTGCTTTTTAAGCCTTCTAAACAATCAGAAATTCATTAGCAGCTTACTTTTTACCTGGGAGCCAAAAGCTCTGAGGCAGGTATTAAATACTCCCGCTTCCAAGCATTCAAAACATATTCACAATCTGTTCCATATTTACCAATTCACTAAAGTTTGATGGTCACTGGAAAGCAGATGTTAGGGCTTTCCTGGTAATGTAAACATCTGTGTTTGCTATGAATAAGTAGAGCACTTCTAATACAAAAATCATTATGAAGGAGCAAATAAAAACCTTCAAAGAGCTTAATAAAAATTAACCTGTTCTAAGTAATTTATTTTTGCAGTGGTGATCTGAATGCTAGTTCTTTCCAGGTGATCTAAGGAAGCCGTAGGCTGTATTTCCAGACAGTATATAACAGAAAAAAAACCAACAATTACATAAATATGTGTAGATTATTAGTGGCTGCCAAATAGATTCATTTGATATTTTTATGATCCAAGTGTTTTCTATTAGCCAGCAGACACTGGTAATTTTGTTCTGCAGAGAAAGCCATAACAAACCAAATAAACTATTTTATACAATAAAGCTGTTCTGCCCTTAAGGTACAGAGTTTTTCCATTCGGTTTCCATTTGAAAGTTTATTCAGATTATGAACCCCCTGCTGACACCAATACCTCTACTCTCTCTCTCCCTTCCCAACCTTAAGTCAAATTGTTGGGTCAGCACTTATTTTTTTACTTTGATTATGTGAAGTCCCTGTGGAAAGATACAGTACATTCTGAAACATCTTTATTTTATGGTCTGCTGTGAGCTTACATATTTGAATGCCTAATGTACAGGCATGCTTAGGGAAGTGTTGATGCAAAGAAACCAGCTATTCATACATAACCCAGATCAAAGTGGTACTTCTCAGTAACGTGCTTTATAGCATCAGTTAAATAATTGAGAAAAAGTCTACCCCAAAACATCTGTAAGTAATTTAAATTAAATTTTAAAATTCATGGCTGACTTTTACATTACTTTGCCTTTCTGCCTACCCTGTAGTCTCTATTTTGTTACCAAATGACCCCATGCCCTAGTCAATGTGCTCATCACCTGAATGATGGTGTTGATGCACACACAGACTGACCTGGGCAGATGTGGAGGAGTCCTAGACACATTTTCAACAGACCAGAAATTACACAAGGCACCAAATTCAGGTGTGCTCAGTAGCATGGGCTTGGCTGTGCTCACACTAAAAGAATCATCTTTTAGCAAAGGCAAATCTGCTTGTACCTGCCTGAGATATACTGCACAAAGCCTACCCCATTACTGACATCTCCATAATAAAAAATAATTTGGAGAATTGAGATAGGTGCCTTAATGCAGATGTGATTCAGCAGCTGAAATGTCTTTTTGGACTTGGGGGTCAAAGAGGCATCAGAACAACAGTGATGGAGCTCAGCATGAGCTGCCTCGGTGCAGAAGGAGTCACAAGCCTGCAGAAACATATCTCATTTCTATTTACATAGAATGTTATGCTGTACAGTTCTTGTTCTGCATGAGAGAAGCAACCATCTCTGTGGGCAGCCCTGAACCACAGCAGAGAACAGATTCAGCTATCAAATAACACGCTTGTCATTTTTTTCCTTAAGAAGAGAATATTTTAGCTGGATCCCAGTTCAGTTCACTTTGCAGTATTGCTTTGGGCAGGAACAATCAGTGCGGATGAAATATTTTAACCTAATATTGCTGCCAAACACTTTTTAATGTTGAAAGACACCCTGAGTTATGGTTTTGATTAAGTTAATATTCACACATTGCTAAAAGATGTGCTCAGCACTTTAGGATTGCTCAGCATGCCAGATTAAGAAATTAACAACAAACCCAAAAATTTTAGTGATGTTGCCAGTTAGCAAGCCAACAATAATCCTAGCAATGATACCTTAGGGGAGTGAAAGACTTACAGCCTGTGTATCAGGACTACAAGTCACTGCAGGACACAATATAGTGCACTAAGAACTAGAAGGAGCTAGGTCAGAAATCACAGCATATGCAGCAGAATTTATGAACAATTATTGAAATGTCAAGACATGCTTTCACAAGGAAAAGCTTGAGATGGACTAACAAAATGGTTGAAATTTGCTGTGGCTTTAAATGCTCTAGTAACTGCAGTCTGTCAGGTGGATTTCCACATTTGCATTGAAGTAGACTTTGACTTTCCTCAAAATAAGGAAGAATAAAGTACAAGCAAAGAGATACAGTTGTGTGAGATACTGAAATGTTAAAGGTTAATGGCTCAAACAATTGGCCATTTGCAAAAGTAGGGTTACTTTGTTGTGGCCAGGTTTGTACCCTTTAAACAAAAGGGAGGCAGAGAGTTTTTTCTGTGTGGTTGTGAAACCTCTGATTGACATAAGAACAGCCCAGGTGCAAGGGGGGTGCAAACCCACTACCAGAGAATAACTATGACAAAGCCACCTTTGTTTAGCAGCAGTCTGGGTTTTTAACCACTCAAGGGAGAAGACCACTAAGAAACAGATCCTGTGAGGTAGGATAATTCTTTTTATGATGCCAATGTCTTCCCTTACACAAGTAGCTCGTGTAAAACTTCTCTCTGGGGAAGGCATTGGGACATTCATATGTAGGCCTGAAGGAATTCTTCCCTTCTGATGGGGCATAACCAGCTCAGCCATGCTAACATGAAAAGAAGTGTTTATCTTACAAGGGACCATTAAAGACCCCAAGGCACTCCTGGACTCATTTCTGGGGCCTTCCACCAGAGAACTGAGCATGATCCAAAGTGTTGCAACAGACAGTGTAAAATTCCCCCCACCAAGGGAGGTACCTGGGTGTTCCCACCTGAACCCGAGCATATATTAACCCATTGAACTTTGTGCTTTGTTGGCTTCCCTTACCACCTATGGATTAAGACTGTGACCATCACTTGAACCAGTGGACACATAAATTGCAACAATCAAGTCTCATTGGTGGATCTTTCCTCTCCACTTTCTTATCCTTTCTTTCTTTTTCTTTCTTTTCCTTAAGTGATATCTCTATGCTTTATATTTCTATAGATAATAACCAAGATGGCTACATACCTCCTTTCCATTGCAATGAAATTGTTCTAAAATAATCCTACCATATATAAATATATATATACACATACACACACACACACATACACATATATATAGATAGATAGATAGATAGATA
>JAWWEU010000125.1:8054235-8070524 GCA_035583155.1 Acropternis orthonyx
AAGAAAGAAAGAAAGAAAGAAAGAAAGAAAGAAAGAAAGAAAGAAAGAAAGAAAGAAAGAAAGAAAGAAAGAAAAAGTTATATATACCCAATCTACAAAAGCTGAAGAATCTGGCTTGTGAGGAGACTCAAATCCCTAGTCTGTTGGGATCCAATCTTTGCAGACTCAATTTTCATGCTGGATTAACTCCTGATGATGACTTCAAAAGGACCAGGTTTTCACCTCAAGTGTTCAAAGCAAAACTGAAAAGAAAAAAGCCCACACAAGACTCCCCAACCTGTTTTTGATGTGGAATGTGCTGCAAAGGATGACTGGGACTTGCTGAGCAGCCCTGATCCTCTAATCTACATTGTTTAAGAAAATAACTTTGAAATGCATCTTGTGGTGTAGAATTATTTTGTGGTGCAAATGATTACATAACCTGATGTAACCTCTTATAGAACTTAATGTGTAATCATCAGATTCTGTAAACGGGAAATCTAGCCAAAATATGTGGAATATATCTTGTTTATAGCATCATATAGATTTGCAGAGGTGTCAGATGTGTACTCCATGTACTATACAAGTATACACAGTTTCGTATTTTTATATTCTTATATATCTTGTTCCAAAGCTATTTGTATTTCAAGCTTTCTGTATTTTAGTTTTCTCATCATGTTTAAAGCAATATATCAAGCTGAGCTTCTTATTTAAGCCCAAAGATGGAACAGGTGCATCTTTATATTTTGACTAGGAAACATTAGACTCTGCATCAAAAGCTGACTGAAATATTTTGAAAACAGAGTGCTTGTTACAGGGGCGTAAATTACAACAACCAAGAATCACATTTTCTTTCAACAAAGTGGAGGCAGTAATGATTCTTCTAATGGTAAGATGATAATTGTCATGTAATGTTATATCATCTTTGCTTGGAGATGCTTCCTGTTTTCACTTTTTAGCACATTTTGAAAGGTTTCACAACTTATAAATTAGGTATTATACAAAGTTTGGGTGAGCAGAACAAACTCAACCCTGAGCCAGGCACTGGAAAGTCCATTTCATGTCAAGAAAACGTCACTGATGATTCCAGTCAGAAATCAAATGGATACCTAAGGATGAAAGGTGATGATAACCTTGAAGATTAAATGCAGAAATGTTTCAGAACACAATTCCACATTTTCTAATGAAATGACAAAGTTGTTTCCATTTTGGAAAGTGCTTTTGACAAGGCTCTGCATTTCAGTGTAACATCTGTTTCTAAAGGGCAAGGGTTATAAAATAAAAGTTGGTTCAGAAAATTACAGACCAAATGAGGAAAAACAAATGAGTAGTTTTAAATAGGTCCATGGAACAGTAAATAATAAAGAATCAGAAAAACAAATATTTTTTCATTTAAATGCTAATATCACCTTTGTCTTCTAGAAATAAAGAAAATTAATAGGAACAACATTATTGTACTTAGATCAAGCTCAACAACCAGCAGCTACCACCAGGATATTCACCACTTTGTAACCAAATGGGACATTTCATAGTAATGAAATTTTGCAGCTATTTGTGCTGAACTAAACAACATGACACAGTTGTTCCTGTTGCTGGTTTTCTCTACTCCATTACCTGAGGGTGAAGCTGAAATTTCCAGTGCCCTCTCTCACCCAAAAGCCTCTATTGTGGGTAGTCAGGTGCATCTTCACCAAACTGACAGTGTGGATGCAAAATACATCCCTGTTCAGAACAGGTGCAATAAAATATGCTGATTTGAGCTGACATTCACCTTGGCAACATTTATGAAATCTCTCCCACACCTTTGCATCTGAGTTACTTGGCATCTGCCCTCAACGGAAACACTGGTACTGTTAGAGCAATATGCCTCCCATCCTCCAGTGACTCTGACCAAGAGCATGCAGATGTGCTGCTAAAAGCTGTCTTCAAATGGTTTCTGTTCAGGTGTGAGAGAGGAAGAGCTTGGGAGCTGGGGCACAGCTGTAGGAGAGGGAAAAGCCAACCATGAGAACTGGAGGTGTATTGCCAAGTTTGTGTATTGCTGAAGAACTGAATTAAAATCTTTATAAATTTTTGCTATGATAAATCAGTTTTCATGCATTTATCACTAATTCTCTTTTCAAGCCACTATAAAGTTTAACCGATCTTATGCTCTACAAATGAAGCAAATTCCCGATTTTAGGATTTACAGGAACAAACCCTTTATCCACAGTCCCTGATGGAACTAGGTAACTAGGAACTAGGTAAACAGACTCATTGCTCCCAAGAAAGGCACATTATCCCTCAGTAAATCAACTGCAGCAACACTCACTTTCCCACTTGCTAGGTCTAAGCCCATTTGCAGATACACAGAAACAAAGGCAGGGATCCTGTGCTCTCTCCGAGTGCAAGGCAGGTGAGAGGGGAAAGACTAGAAAGAAATAGAAATGGACTGCACAAGGAGAAAACCTATCAACTCAAAGCATACAAAGCTTGTTGATAAAAATGTACTGATAGGAAATTAAAGCTATGTCCTAAAATATTTTTTAACAGTGATCCAAATTCATTGTAACGCTGTTCAGTGAATCCTATGTGTGGTTATAGGAGCCCTCAGAGTAACAGCATCACATTTCCAGCACATCAGAAAGTGAGCCCCAAATTCCTGCTGCATTTTCTGTGATGCCTTGGTGTACAGTTTGCATGAGAAAGAGCTCATTATGCCCCACATGATTACAGATGCCCAGTAGAGATAACAGTCTAAATCATTTGTTCTCTTTAAAATAATGTATTCATAGGTAGGAATATGAAAATGTGCCCTTTATGAAGTTTATCTGTATCTATAGCAAACACAAATTAATACTTCATCTTCAGGACTTACAAAGTTTGACTAAAGCATTAGGGATTTTTTAATAACCTCCATTAATTCAGTAGTCCTACCACTCTGACAGCAAATAAAAATGGATGGCTAAGAAGTTTCATCTTATTAAAAGGTGTGAATGAGAACAATTACATATGCCTTACATATCTCAAGATATATTACATATTCTAATATAACTCCAGGGTTAATAAGGAAGTATGAGAAGTTTATTAGGTTCTCGACTAGTGATCATATATAGCACATAATTTCTGTGGCAGGAGGAACACACAATTATTGGTCTTAATTTCCCTTGCAGTTGTGATTTTATTTTTGACATTTGGAGAGAATCTTCAGATATCCCACTGCAATTTAATTTTAATTAGATGAGTAAATAGGATGATGAAAGGGTTTTTTTCAGAGCATTCAAAGGATTGTCAGCATATCTACAAGTATTACATACTACTATTTGAAAAGTGTTGAAATCTCTATGGTTTACAAACATCTGCAAAACCCTTGTATTTCTGCTCAATTTCAATTCACACAACTCTAATTTTCCTTTAATCTAACTTACTTTAAGTGAGTATCTCAATTGCTTAGTGTCACACCTTACCTACTCTGATTTTTAAAAAAAATTCTAGTCCAAACTTTTAGCAGCTTTAAGTTCACGTGCTTTCAGTATCAATCCATATATAACACATGAGAAATAAATTAAAATAGTCTAGAATCAGACTATATAACCTTTTTAAAGTGAGAAATAATGCATTAAAGAACTGGGGAGAAAGTACCAGACCATACTATTTAACATAAAGCAATGAATTAGGGAGGGGGGGGGGGGGAAAGGAAAATACATCAGATGATGTAAAGAAAATAGATATGGCATGCTACTAATATAACATTGAAGAAAGCATGCATGCAATGCTTACAATTAGAAGCTAAGTCAAGATTAGCCTGCTTTATGTGTCAGTTAGAATGAATAGGCTATATTAATATACAGTCCATATTTTAAAATCACCTCTAAAATAAAATGAATAATGTTTTTGCTGCACAAACGAAACTCCTTTATCTGCACAATAAAACCAGAATACTGAGTCAGTTAAAAAATAAAGCTTCTTAGAGCAGATAAAAATTCAGTGAAGAAAAATCATCTCCCATGATGAAATACCAAAAATAAATTCTCTTAGTTGCTTTTGTTCCTTGCTATAATGCCAATTACAAAAGCAAAATTTAATTTTGGGAAGAGATCTGTTAAATTTCAAAATCTCATACAAGTTCATCAAACATGAAGACTACCATAGGTGTTAAATATAAAACTCAAGCCCTTCTTTTGAACCAGCTTCCTGCAGGCATCCAATCTATGATGGCTTCTTATCTCACTTGTGTATATGCAAAATTGAATGGAATAATCAGCTTGGACTGGTCAAAATGGTCTACTGATGTATTCATCTTCTCCAAGGCAGAAGGAACCAAGAAACTCCATTGCTTTTACCATAACATCCAACTTACTCTGGTCTTTATGGAGAATCTCAACTTACCACCCCATATGTTTCAAACAGAATATACAAACAGTTCCACATTTAAGATAATTGAGGGGGTTTTACCCTTGGTGGCCTTTTTCTGACATTTCCTTTTTTTTTCATTGAAAAATGGAATTAAAAGAAAATACCTCAAATCCAAAGAAATTAAGACTATATTTTCTTTAAATAAGAGATAATATTTTCCCTCCACATCTCCCTTAGAATAAGATTAAGGTCTCTCATTTAAGAAACTGTAATAAAAATAGAAATAAAAGTTATACATGGCTTAAATATTAGCAATTCCCCCCTAAATATGCAAAATAAAAGGCAATCTATGAAATAATACAGTCATTTCTTCTATTGACAAGAGTTTAGAAGTAGATCGATGAGATTATTTCTGATTTACTGAGACATTAAGATACTACAGTGAACATAGAACTGAGATTAATGGTCCAGTAGAAAATACTACAGGTAATGGTATGTATGGCCCCTGTCAGAGCTGGTATTTCTAGTCCACTGGGAAAGTGAGAATAGCCTAACTATATATTTATATTTAAAATTATTATTCTACTCAAAGGATTCATGGGAAGTGCTGGACTTTGATTGCTATTAACTCATTAGACTCTACATGTTTTCTTTCCCTTCTGGACATCAAAGCACAGCTGAGACTGGGTGTATATTTTCCTCTTATTTTGTGATGACTGGACAGTCATCGGACCTCACTTTAATCTCATTGCTACACCAATCAACTTTTTATTACATACTTTCTTGTTTTCAAGAAATACGATTTTTAAGAAACTCATTAGATTATTTTTTGTTGTTGTTATGTGACAAAGAACTCAAATACATTGATTACTCAATCATTTACACCTCAAATGTATCATAATAAAACCTTTGCTTCCTGATTTTTCTTGACAGTATGAGGAACGGCTTGAAACTAAAGATTGTGACAAAAAAAATGTGGTTTATTTTTGGTTTTGATGGAACAAGTGACAGGCACGATCCATTGCATTTGACAGTTTATATCCCCATAGCCTGAGTTGAAATTCTGGTTGGGATTGAACAGATTTATCTGGATTCCCCAGACGTGTCTTTAGCTTGGTAATATTGGTCTGTGACAGTACGTTGCATTTCTCTTTCGAAACAGAGTGAACCTGGCTGATGCCTTTCCCCTCACCACTGATGGGAGGAAAGCTCAAGACATTATAGCACACAGCTACCTCCACCGGTGGATGGGGTGGAAACCTGTCAAGAAGCAAGTGGGTGTCTTCCCTCAAGGCTGTTGTCATCTGTCCAAGGTTCCAGTGGTCCAAGGCAGAAGAGAGGTAGCCCAAAGGGGTCTATCCAAGTTATCAGGGCCAGCCCAAATATAACATTTCTGTACCAAGCCTTCACACCACTTGTAGCACCCCAGACCATCATTTGGGATCTCTTTTCTGCAGCTCTTACAGTCCATGGACAGTGCTGTGTGTCCCTATGGTATTGCTATAGGTAATGCTAAATCTTTCCAGTTAGGCTTTTCCAGAAAAGAGGGAGTCCGCAGTGGACAGTAGGGAACACCTTTTCCCAAAGGCTTTGCCAACTGGAACTCTCTGTCCCTCCAGGGAAAGTCACCCTGATCACCATCTGACCTAAGAAAGAGTTTGTGCAAAGTATTCAGAATCTATTTAGTTGCTAAATTCAGAAGAAAGGGAGTATATATAGAATCAAAATTCAGATGTAAAAAACAGGTAAATCAAGTTCCAGAATTATGTTTTGGATTGTTCCAGTAAATATGAGCAGTGGCATTTACTAGTCTTTCCCCTAGGTCATAGCATTTGTGGATAAATGTCCAAGTACAGCATTGATTATAATAAATATTAGGAAATAGATATCTAATGTCTATTTTATCTTGAACTTCAGTAATAGCATGCACTCAACAGCTGCATATTTCTAGATTAGTAAAACTAAAACATTTTTTAATGCCACCTTAAAGATCTCTGAAAATAAAATTGAAGGCAACAAAGCAACAAATCTCCCCAGCAACTTTGAAAATTGCACTCAAGCACTTGTCATCCCCCACTCTTCCTTACTAGTATAGAGCCAGTGGGGAAAAAGAAAACAATATGAAAGCAGGAAACCATTATAATAAATATCACAGCACATAATTTTGAGAGAACATGGAAATGCAAAGTAGCAAAATGTTGTTACTCAGTTTAGGACTTTATTTTGTCATTTTAATGTCTGCTCTTCTTGTTTAAAGATCCATGGACTCTTAAATAACTCTCAACTGCCCGAACCTCAGTTTTAAGTCCCCTTTTATCAGATTTCCAGCACTGCAGTGCTCCCTAGAGTTACACAGATGAATTAGTTCAATTCTGGTCTGATACTTGGCCACTGCCCCAGGAAAGTCCCGGGGTAAACCTTAAACCAGACAGCCTTGCTGGATGCTCAGTCATTCAAAGTAAAGAGAAGTATCCAAGGTTCTCCATAGCTCAGATGTGAGTAGCTGACTTGTTTAATACTTGCGTGATTCTTGTTACCTACCTACTGTGATAACACTGGTAAACTTCCTACAGAGCCTATTCTCTATTCACATCTTTCCAGCTCTTTGATCTCTGTCACCTTCTGTTTAGAAACAAAAGATATTTACATTTTCCTGCCTTTTCTGAAGTTATTTCAGTTGCCAGCTTATTTCCAGAAACAAACTCTATCAAGTGACACTTTTGTTATGCACACTGAATACTCATGACTGATGACAGATGCTGCTATTAAACTTACTGAATTATGATAGCAGACCTTTCTTTTAACATATCCTTATCAATTTTGTACATATTAATGCAAAACAACAAAACTTCAGTTTTGGCAGCAAAACCACATTTGCTGTATTTTACTATGTACATTATTTTAATGTAAAATAATGGGCTAAATACACCTTTTAAATATAATTTTTTTTTCTCAGATTTATACCTAACGTCTCAAACAATCTTTTATGCTGATTGATTTCAACTATTAGAAAATGCATTTATCTCTTCTTTCCATTCATACTGTTACTAAATTAAAGAACAGATGCGGTCATTAGAATTAATATTAACAAATTGATGAAGTGCAAAACAAACACAGGACAACACTGCCAGAACACCACTGTCAGAAGACAATTTACTATGAAAACTTATAGCTAATAATGATCTTGTTTAACAGCAATTATTTTCTTCAAGTTGCAGCATGGTCTTTTTTTGCACATCAATGTAAATGTAAGAGGAAGGAAAGTTTCATGGTTTTCAAAGAGGCCTAAAGATATTCCACTTGCAAAGGTAATCCAAATTGGGCCTAAATGTCTTATCTTTCAAAGTCTCACCTTTAATGTGGAATATTTCTGGAGACTTTGCATTTTCAATTTCTAAACCCACTTTATGATCTTTTTCTATTGAAAATGTTACTTTTTCCTTTAAAAGAAAAAAAAAACAAACAAAAGCTGCTTTTTTTTTTAACAGTGGTTAGCTAAAACAATGACAAAAACTAATTAGTAATTTTTTTGTTTAATCAGCTCCTGCCTCAGGTAAATATTACTAGAAGAAGCAGCCCTGCCTAAAAAACCCATGGGGAAATTAATATTTTTCCTTTAGACTGTAGCTATTTATTCTAAAGTTCCACTTGTGAGAGTTTTCTACCCTTTCCTCTGCACCAGCCCTTCTAAAAGGATTATTGCAAACACCTTCAGGGTCTCTGCTTTCCAAAGTAAAACTGAACTCCCTTGGTAATGGACTCTGATCAGACATTTGAGATTAGATCCTGAGTGTATACCACAAAACTCTTCAGAGGGGTACTCAACCCTCTTGGTTCCTCTTATTTTTTAAACTTTCTCTTTCTGCCCTTTAGAAGTGCCAGGCAAAGACCAGAAGTTTCACACTCATTCTTTAAAGTGCTGAATTTTGTCTCCAAGGCTTTCTTTTAAACATTATCTCTCACAGCAGATGATGAAGGCAAGCAGGCAGCAGATTGACCAGAAGTACCTCAGATCGGGTACAGTTACCCTTTTCATGACTCAGTTCAAAGTGCTTAAACACACGTTTAAATTCTATTAAAGTCAAGTGTTTACTTCAGTTTAAATAGGACATCAGCAAAGGAGTTTGCTCTGAAGAAAAATAAGGCCATGTTTTGTGTGAGCAGGACACAGAGTGCTGGGCATCTCCTCCCCACTGGTTGCAACAGACCTGAACTATGAGATTTGTATTCAAACCTAGAGCAAAAAAGAGAATCATGTTGCTCTTTCTTCCAGGTTAACATCAATAATTTTATCTGGGAAAATACTTTGGGCTACTAAAGCTGATGTTTGAAAAGCACATCCGGATTCCTTAGGCAAGTCAACAAACAGAGGATCAGCCCTTATGAGGCCATGTCTAGATCCAGTTCTGGGATCCTGAGTACACGAGAGACATGGAGCTCCTGGAGTGCATCCAGCAGAGGGCTATGAAGATGATTAAGGGACTGAAGCACCTCTCTTACGAGGACAGCCTGAGAGAGTTTGGCCTGTTCAGGCTCAAGAAATGATGACTGATGTGGGACATCATCCATGTCTACAAGCATCTGAAGAGAGGGTGCCAAGAAGGTGAAGCCAGGCTCTTCTGGGAAGAAACTGATGCACAGGAAGTTCCACCTGAATATGAGGAACAACTTTACTGTGCCAGTCACTGTGCACTGGAGAAGATTGCTCAGAGAGGTTGTGGAGTCTCCCTCACCAGGGATATTCAAGAACCGTGTGGACACAATCCTGTGTCATGTGCCAGAGCACATGCCTGCTTGAGCAGGGAGGTTGGACCAGACAACCCACTTACCAGGTGGCCCAACCATACCCATTCTCTAATCACAGAAACATCAACAAGCATCAGTACCTGTTGGAGCAAACCCAGAGAAGGCCACCAAGATGATGAAAGTGCTGGAGCAGCTTTCCCACAAAGACAGGCTGTCTCAGTCTGGACAAGAGAAGGCTCTGAGGAAACTTACAGCACCTTCCGGTACCTAAAGGGGCTAGGATAGAGATGGAGGGATTTTTTTCAAGGGCATGTAGCAGTAGGACAAGGAGAAATGGCTTTAAACTGAAAGAGGGCAGGTTTAGATTAGATATTAGGAAGGAATTCCTCATTGTGAGGGTGGTGAAACACTACAACAGCTTGCCCAGAGAAGTTGTGGATGCCTCATTCCTGGAAGCGTTCAAGGCCAGGTTGGTTGGGGCTTAGAACAACCCAGTCTAGTGGAAGGTGTCCCTATCCATGACAACAGGGTAGAATGTAAAGTTCCTTCCAACCCAAATCATTCTGTGATTTTATGATTTTGCTATTGAAGCAGGAACTTTCTTTTATGATGTCCCTCTCTGATGGTTCTTTAACACATTAATAAATAAATAATTAGAGTGTTATGCCTTCCTCTGACATGCATGTACTTATTTGATTTATAGCAGCTTAAGTGTCTGCGAAAAATCATACATCATTACCTAGGCAAGTACAGGATTATTGCTCAGAGTGTCTATGGGAGAAAATGGGGGGGAAATCCTGTCAGTTCTGCCTGTAGTAGAAGAGCTGCATGATGAATGAAGTGCAGTTGCAGAGATTTGGTAGCCTCCACAAGGCACTCAGTTTAATATGTGGGATTAAAAGAAATAAAATCAGCCTTTGGAGCCTAATAATCAAAGATGCACACCCAGGCATCTTCTGCATTACTGTCAAAAGCATTCAAGATTAACACAGGGCAAAGGAGGACAGGCCTGAATGGATTCTTCAGATTCTCCTGTTACCCCAAAGGTCTGTCTTCACTCTTTGCCCCATGCCATGAAGCCACATGTACTTCTTGTGAACATCCTACACCGTGAGGTAATAGACCAAGAGCATCTCCAATGATAAAATCACTTCTTACCAATCCAGTGAACTGCATCATGCAATAAGCACAATAATATGCATGATGATTCCAACAAAAAATAAAAAAGAAGTATTTCATACATATATAAGGGACACAATTTCCCTCTAGAGCTGGAAGAAACGGCACCAAAAAGAAAACAAACCAGAACCATGCCTCAATGTAATAATGTCCAACTGTTTTTCAAGCAGCAGTTTTAAGAGAAGTAATGTAGAAGAATATGAATGCTGAGAAATATTTACTACAGCATATAAATCCTACTTAAGCAACTCTGTTGTCAGATTCCCCCAGGTTTTTGAGTTAACCTGTTTCTGTGTAGCACTGGAGAATATGCATTAAGTTAGTTCCATCCATGAATGTGACTTAATACTCACTTCCAAAGAACAGTTGAACTAGAAAAATTACTGTTATGTGTTCAGTTTGTCCCAATTCTGGATTTCAGGCACCATCTTGAAACAAACAAACCAACAAACAAATTTAGAAACTACATGGATTCTTTTTAATATTTCTGTCTCTCCTTTTTCTATGCTCATTGACCAAACCAATCATCTTACACACACTCATTTCTGAAGCTAAGACTTCTGCAAAAAAGAAGCAATGAGTCATAGAGAGTACACTTTATTGTTGATACAATGATATCATAATTACTGTCTCAGTGCCACCCCTGTAACACCATTGTTATTGAATGTCTAGGGATGATCTCACTGGTCATCAATTTATCTAAAGTTGGAGCATTTTAAAATACTTAAAATATTGCTGTTCAGAGGAACAGGTTTTATTCAAGTGTATTTAACTATAAAATCCCAAAATAACTTTCTCAAGAAATAATTTCAGCAGTATTTTAAATTTTAACTAAGAACTTTATCTCAAATACTGGTACAGGATGTTCCAGTTTCAAAAATCTATGTTTATGTGTCTGCATCATGTTTTTGTTTTCATACATTTTTGAGTCTGGGAACCCCAGAAAGCATTTTATTATCAGTAAAAATGGAGATGATTCATATAACGATAAAGAAAATTACCCTGAAATTCAAAGCAAAATGAGGTATAGGTGGTCAAGAATATATTATATTTTTGCACTGGATGATGTTAAGTCCTCACTAGTTAAAGTAAATATAAATGTCATTCATATAAATAAAAATAAGTGGGTTGTTTTTCAAACATGAAGAAATATTAGGAAAGGAGGTTCAGAGCAAGCGGCTTCAGTTTAACTTATGGTGGAACATTATACAAAAGGAATAAAATGCAGCTCTTTTACAAAAACTACTTGAATTAAGTAGATAAGACTATCTGAAGAACACTTTTCTTAAAAGTTCATAGCCAATTATTCCATACTAACAAAATGCAACAGACCCCATTAATCCAGTCAAGAATGAATTGAAGCACAGCTAGATATTAAAAAAAATTACTTTGTATATTTGACATAATAAATAAGGTCATAGTACGAGTAAAAAATGTTTCACTGCTAATAATCTAAATCTCAAGTAATGTATTTTTTTTTAAAAAATAGAGGTTCTAGTAAAAAGCATTGGTTATAGACTGACATTGAAAAGCCTCTGCACCATGGGAGCTTTGCTGATCTCTGCTGATAAAAAGTATTATTTAAAATTGTCCTAAATCTCTATTAAAACAATAAAAGCTAAGGGGGAGGACACACTTTCCTTCATGGGCTTGGTGTTGTACAGGACACAAAGGAATATACTGACGTATTCAGCAATGGAATAGATTTTGGGCACAAAACCAGGTCTCCGAGTTGCAAAACTCATCTCAAGCAGCAGCTTTGCTTAAAAGTAACTCCCTATTGCATCCATTAACCCCCCTTATGTAAGCTGCACATGAATACAGGTAATTTACAAAATATAAACTGCTTTTTTTGTCTTTCTTTTCTTTTTTCCTAAATCTTGTTGAAGCTGGTGAGCACAAATGCTGATGCTGAAACTTTGGCAATCTCCTGACATTAAGTAAAACTGTAAATAAGAACAAAGATATGTAAATGGGCATGTTATTTTCATTTCATTTATTTTAACATTTCAGAAGTGTTACAGAGGGTTGGTTGTTTTGCTGGTGGTTTTTTCTTTTTTTGGTTTTTGTTTTTGTTTTGTTTTGTTTTACCTGCTTTGAAGTTTCAGCTTTTGTTATGAAGGTGGTTCCCACCCAGGGATTGTCCTCCCTTCTCCCCTTCCCTTCAGACCGACCCACCCCTGCTGTGTCAGCAGCACAGGAGCTGTACACTTCTGAAGCTTCCTGTAATTAAGTTCACCTTGTTGCATTATAGGTAAACATGTTCAGACTTATTTTGGATACATTTGGGAAATAATAGCTTTTTAGAGTCCATGATGAGAAGCAACTTGTGCTACTAAAATAAACTGTGGTGAGGACTGCGTATTGTAGTGTTTTTACAAGTGGCAAATTCCCTTGGTGTCTTGGTACTTTCATCAGAAAATAAGGAACATTAATTTCTGTTGTTTTGCATCAAATCTAACATAAATTTACAAGAATGTTTGTGTTTATACTGTATTATTTGTGTCTGCATCTAGGATGGGATTCAGTTGACAGAAGCCAAGTAGGTGGTTCCATCTCAGACACCCTTTGGGCATGCTGCTGGACTCCACTACCTTTCCACAAGGATTTTGGTCCCCCCTCAGTTGTTCTGTTACCAATCTCCATGAAAACATTTCTGACATCCTAGGGCAACTTTAAGTAGCACCAGGCACATATGCTTTGGCAGCTGATTCCTACTCACTCAGAGTTATGTAAACTATGACAGAGTAATTTTCTGGCACATTTTTATGCATGTTAAAAATACTGGCCCGAGATCCTTCAAGAGATAGAGACTCTGAAGTTTCACACCATGACACAATAACTAATAGACCAAGGGAAAATTATGGATGTGTTTCAATCACTGGGGTGTTTTTCAACCCTAATAAGATGCTAATACATAATTCATTGCCAAGTAATAACAGGTTGACTTTGCCTCTTGCCAGTTGGGACACAGAGCCAGACGTTTCAGCGGAAGAATTGCAGCCTCAACAAAGAAACAGCAAAATACCCACAACAAAACACAGAGCCACCCAGCCTGACAACCCAGTGAGCCTATGGCTTGTGCCAGGCTGGCATGCTGATGGAGCCAGCAGTGAGGTGCCGCAGAAATTGGCTGCCAGCCTGCATAGAGGCATGGTCCTTGGAATACTGCATCCAGCTCTGGGCTCCTCAGCACAGGAGGAGCTGGATGGACCAGACATGGACCGGTTGGAGGGAGATCCAAAGGATGGCCACAGGAATGATCAGAGGGATGGAACACCTGACTGATGAAGATGAGGTGAGAGAAATGGAACTGTTCAGCCTGAAGAAGACAAGGTTCTCAGGAGACCTTATACCACCTTTCAGTACCTTAAGGGGACTACAAGAGAGCTACAGAGGGACTTTTTACAAGGCCATGTAGTGACAGGTCAAGGGGGGATGGCTTTAATCTTACAGTGGGCAAGTTATGTCAGATATTAGGAAGAAATCTTCATTACTAGGGTGGTGAGGCCCTGATGCAGGTAGCCAAGAGAAACTGTGGATGCCCCACTTCTGGAAGTGTTCAAGGCCGTATTGGATGGAGTTTGAGCAACCTGGTCTAGTGAAAGGTGTCCCCACCCATGGCAGGGAGGCCGACTAGTTGGCCTTTAAAGGTCACTTCCAACCCAAAACATTCTATGATCCTATGTCTTATCCTGTCCCCTGCAAGGTCGAGTGAGGATGCACCATCTCTGCACATGCAGCTCTTGACCAGTCCCAGCTTCCACAAAACACACATTTTTAGCCTGCCTGGATGTCAAACGCCTCAGCAAAGCCCCTCAGCCACACTGCCCAAAGAGCAAACATAGACGAAAGACAACCTTTGATCTCTGCAGCTCCTCCTCTCTCCTCCCACCATGATTGGAAACATCAAAACTGGGGTGAAATCTGCTTTAGGCCTTTCCTCAGGAGTTCTGATCTTTCTCTACCTCAGAAAGGGGGAAAGAAACCAGTTACTACTGACATGAATCCTTTGTATCTGTCTTCCCTTCCCATGTCAGTGTGATTACATGAGGTTTTGCTAAATTGTGCTTTGTCAAAATACTGCTATGTCACACCCATTGTCCCAGCTTCTTGCTTTGGAAAGCTAAATTAGAACTGGTGTGGTTTATCCCATCCTCAGACAACATGTTATGAGACCAGATTTCTGCTTTTTTAAAAGGACTATCCATCTGCAAGCTGAAAAGAGCCCAAACACATCCCTTCCTAGAAATCGTTACATCAGCTGTTCTGAACGATCATTAGGACTGGCCGAAACTATTACTGTAAATGGGCTTCCAACTACAAAGTTTCACAGGCAATAGCTGCATTACTTGGAGCAGACCAAAAAAAAAAAAGAAAAAAAGAAAAAGGCAGTTAAAGTCTTTCAATTCATGGCTACTTTCTTGATTTTTTTTCTTTTTTTTTTAATATTAGAAGAAAGCTTTCATATTTCTGTGGCACTATCTTTTAAACCTCCATGAAAGGAACATCTTCATTAAAGCCAGCCTTCAAACAGCCACTAATGGGAATGCTCCATTTTAAGATCCTCCTTTGAGGGATAGATTTACACTCCGAGGCAAACCACATAGGCATTTAAAATACTTTCAAAACAAGGGCACAGAAAGCTGAGGAATCTTGGCATCTGCAAAAATTTGCCTCTAATTTGTAATGCTGAGATCATTTTAAACCAAGATCTTTATTAAGAAAAATTAATTCTGACTTGTTGACATTAAAATGGCAAAACATCACCATAGAAGAGAAAGGAGAGAGATACAAAGAAAGTACAAAAGAGAGGAGGGTAATAGGTTTAAAGGAAAAAAACTGACAGGTTTAAATATAAATCTACTACGAGATGTTACTCCTGCTTGTTCCCTTACTTTGTAGGTCTTGTTCTGATATGTTTCTGTACAAAAGGAAGGCACTGAACCTTTTCGACCCATTCAGTCTTAATAGTAAAAGTAATTTTCTCAGGTGGGCACTGAACAGTTGCAATTACAGTTTATTTTGCTGAAGAAATTCTTTTAAGACACTAATGATAAGAGACATAGGGTAAGAAATAACAGCACAGCATGTCTTCTAAACTTGATTCCAGCAGCTTTGCAGAAGACCCAGAGACACCAAATGGTATTTTTCTGCTGAAATGTCAGGGAGGTTTATTTCAAATGCACTTTAGCTGGGGGTAATGAAAAATAATGAAAATATTCTAACTGTGGTCAGGCAGCTAGTGCTATTCTCATTCCCAAGATCCATTTAAGCTCTAGCATGGTTGTTTTGAGGACAGAAAAACCACAAGAATTATCTTCTGTGAAAGACTAAGTCTTTCGTCATCTAGTTTTCATTCCCTTTCATTCCAGAGATGCTTTAAAAAAATTTAAATAATAAAAATACATCCTACTTAATAGATAGGCTATTTCTTGTAAAAGACCACTCTAGACGTCCCTCTCTTGTGTGACACAAAGACTGCATCAGGTCATACATGATTAGGTTAACTCTACAGACAGGAACTAGTAGCTCAAAATTAACTTTTTTTTTTTTTTAACAGTTGTCTTATTTTAGCCCACTGATGTCAACATATCACAGAATCAATCAGGTCAAAAAAGATGTTTGAGATCACCAAGTCTAATCTTTGACCTCCTAAAAAAGTTTGATTTGTTGGATTTGAATTTTCTTTTTCTGGGGGAAGCAGGGGTTGGTGGTTTTCGAGTTTTGTGGGATTTTTTGGGGGATGTTTTTTCCATTTATAAATGTATTTCAACAAGTTTAAAACTCCTGGCAGATATTTTTTTCACTGCTGAAGCAGTTCTTCATAAACTTCCAGACCTATTTAGAAGTGGACTTGTATTTTTTTAAATCCTTTCTCCATATCTATTAAAAGACCAGCATCAAAATAAGATAAGATAATGACATGGAAGATATGACAAAATACTACTTTTTAATTTTGTGGGGGTTTTTTTGGTTTTTTTTTTTTGTTTGTTTTTTTTTTTGTTTTGTTTGTTTTTTTTTTTTTTTTTTTTTTTTTTTTTTTTTTT
>JAWWEU010000125.1:8070624-8164617 GCA_035583155.1 Acropternis orthonyx
TAAAATTATAAAACTTTGAAATATGCAGTTTTATGGGTTTTCTGCTCCCCCCCCCCCCCCCCGCTCGGGAGCCAGGATATTTATAATATCAGTTAAAACTTTACTGTGTGCTTGTCAAAACTTCACCCTCCAGATTTTCACAAACTTTGAAACTTAAGAAATGCCTCTGGCATTGCAATAATATTCTAGGTATTGGTAAAGCTGTTGTTCTTTCAGATATATGCTTCAGACTAAATGGAAAATTCAGCTAAATGTTTTCTATTAAGAATTTCTAAAGAGAGAAATAAATTAATGAGATAATTGTAGGATTAGGGTGTAACAATACAGATGCCTTTTCTCCTTTAAAAATATAAATATTTTCTGTATTTCTTGGAGTGAGCAGGACGTGAGCATACGCCCATGTGGATCTGTGTGTGCATGCAAACCTATAATGACTATTAATTACCAAGTCAAGCTCATTTCTGTGTAATGAGCAATGTATTTTGCTGTGGATTTTAGAATTTGGGCCATGTGCTTTCTTGTATTCTCTTTGCTTTAGTGGCAACTTGAAAAATCTCAGTGCAGTTTACATTACAAACCACAAATCCAGACAGAGTTGTGCTTGCACCATTCTTGAAATCTGCCAGGCTTTTCTTGTAAGAGAGTGAGATTCTTACTGGCCTTGAGATTCCTTGCAGCAGAACACTCCTAGGACCTAAGCCAAGGTAGTTCATTCCTGAATTCAGCATCAGGTAATGGGGCTGGGGAGGGACAGTACAAGTCAACAAGGACAGTACAAGCAACACGGTCTTTACTGCTGCTGCTCTTTTTGCTACAGTCTCTTTGTGTACATATTCTATGTAGTTATACTTTTCAGAATTTATGGGTAAACTCTGAAAAGTTCTTATAAAATTTCAGTAGTTAGTTTCCAGGTTTGAAAGAACCTCTGGCTGCATAGTTTCATGGTTTCTCTTTGCGTACAAATTCAAGAAGACAACACTGCATAGTGTCTGATCCATAGGGGATATTTAGAAGATTTTCTACTGAAAGCCTGAAATATACTGAAAACTAAATGCAAATATAAGCAGCCCAGGTATCTGATGTGACTCATTGCTAAGGAGAACCTGGGATGCATTCAACCTTGATTCACTGCATTGCTCTGTTGCCCTACAACAAATCACTTTACTTATCTTGTATGTCACCATTTCATATCCTTCTCAGAGCCTGATGTTTGTGCTGCACCTTGAATATTTATAGCCCTATTCAATCTTACTATACTGTTGCAAAGAGTGGAGAGTGTTTTTTGTGCATCTCTTAAAAGTGACATCAGTACTTTAGGTGGAGTAAATAGTAAAATTTATGAAGAATGAGTCATGGTGTGTTCCTATTTTTATGCAACCTTTTACTGGGGGCATTTTATGCCTTTTTTTGCATTAGTTTTATTTTTAAAAAAAATATAGCTGTCATTGTTAATTACCAAGTAGATTTCTCCTTTTAATTTTTGTTCTGATCTGTAATTAATCTTACTTTCAGTGTAATTCTGTCTTGATGTCCTTACATGTTTTCTGTAAGCCATGGCCTGAACATTTATGAATACAATGAAAAGAAAATGAAAGGAAATGTCCCCGTGATGAAAGGATGCACATTTTATTTAACAAATTTAAAAGATCTAACCTGCTTAACTAAACCTTGAAGTGCATTCTTAACTGCTGTGAATTCCTTTTGTCTGTTTAATGAATTTTGAAGTTGTAAGTTAGCTATAGGGTTTTCCTTTAGTTTATAATTGGGTTTTGCTTGTTTATTTTAAATCTTCTAGGAAATTCCTATAATTCCCTGGAAATCTAAAATGAAAATGCCAAAAATGAGAGTTGATGGGAATCACAGCTTATGGTAAGTTGTCAGCTTACACATTATATTGTGTCAAATGACAACTGGTTTCACTGTCAACTTCTGTTGTGTGTAATTGGCTTTTGACCCAAAAGTAGACTGGGTTTTTTTCCCTTAAGGAAAAGAGGAGCTAATCAATTAGTGAAAGTGTTTGTTTATAACGTTAAAATGAGTGCTGCAAACTCAGTCTCAAGTGCTGTATATTTAACAGAAGAAGTGTAGAATTGGAATTGAACCAGTTGTTCATTTTCTCAGTGTCAAATACGATTAGGCATAAACCATTCTATATTTGTGCTTAAACTTGAGCTAAAAATATCCTTTTTTCATGGCATTTGGATCTTTTTCCTCTTCTGCTTGGTGACAGTTTGGAGCATCGTTGTTAGTCCTGAAAATTACATTCAGACATCTTAATGAAATACTCTTTTTACCATCACCTTAGCAAAATCCCTTTTGAGATATTCTGGGAAACTTAATACTTGTCTGATGTGTAAAACAGTGTTTTTAAAACAAGGTATGTTACCATATCTTGCTTGCTTATGTTGTTTAATAATTTTTATATTGCTGTTTTTGAGGCAGAAACATGAAGCTTTATACATCTGTTCACTCCAGCTTACTGCACAACACAACTACCAGCAACCTCAGACCCAGTCTTTGGAATATGGCTTACCATGGTGGTGTAGATTGTTAAAGCAAGTTAATAGTATCTACATGGTTGTCATGGATCCAAGCGGCAAGTAGTTTTCCCATTCCAAAATAACCTGGAATTTAAACAAAATAATATGGTTTTCAGAAGATCATATTTGCATTTTTCCATTTCATTTAGTTGCTGAAAAACATTCTATCTCAAAGTCATATAATCAAAATCAAAATGAAATACCTAAACCTGCTTTGGTACACTTCAGACCCTGGGTGTGTTTTGTACTGGACAAAATTAACCTTTTTGACACTGAGCAGTTATTTCCCTCTTTACCTTCTTAGGCTGCTGTTAAATCGCTTTCTAGGTTTTTGGTTATAAAAGTTGTCCCCTCCATTGGAAGTGTGCATGGGGTGTTGTGTTCTCTGGCAGGCTGGACAGTGGCCACTCTGATCCACCTATGGTCCTGCTCCAGCAGGAGCTCCCACCCTGAAACTTTCAAGCACTGTACACAGCCTCTCTTTGTATAATGTGTGAAGCTGAGCAGCACTTTTTAAATAAGACAAATATCCCTCCCCCTAAGGATCAGAAAAAACTAACATATTTTACTCAAACAATACAGGGTTTAACTCTTCCTTTACAGAAATCATAACTTGGTCTTCCAAGCTGATTTAATGAACATTGTTTAACAATTCTTTGAGATCTGACCAATCTCCCTGATTGGCAGAGTGCCTCATTAGTAACTAGAAAGGCACAGGTTGTTTTCTGAGTGATAAAACAACCTGACAAAAGGAGAGATCTTGATCCACAGCTGAAAATAGGCTGTCTGGAAGAGCTCTATGGTCTTGCCAGTTGCACAAGAGATTGCTGGAGAATTACCCTCTTTCCATTAGCTAAGGCACTTTAGGACAGTGTTGTCTATTTAGTTGATTAGTCCATTATATTATGCCCATTCATGTCTAGATAGAGGTTCTTAGTTATAGTCTTCTGTTAGTGAGGCCCCTTTGGGTCACTGGAAGAAACTACTTTTGTAGACCATTCCAGCTGCTTTCTGTTTCTACCTGGCAACAAGTGATGATGAGCTGTTTCAGATGGTAGTATCCTTTCTCATAGCAGGCTTTCTGCTGCCTGGACTATGAAGATAAATTTGCCTTATGTTTTACAAAGTGTGGTACAGAATCATAAAATAATTGATTGAAAGGCAGCTCCATAGTTCATCTGGACCAACCTTCCACTCTGTCAGTATAGGTCTACAGTGTGGCATGGAACATTTAACACTCATGTTTAGCTCATTAATGTATGGGAAGCTTGAATCTTTATTGACAGTGTCAGCAGCAGCATATGCTGGGCAGGTGATGCAGTGTCAATATAATCTGTCTTTGTTTATATAGTTCTTTAGTAATAAAAATTTCCCAGAAGCTGAAGGTGAAAGTTCAGTATCCAAAATTTTCCACTTCTGTAACAGTTTCCTGTTCCTACTTTGGGTGTTAAATGTCTTCTGATTGCTTACCTCCAGATTTCAGCCCCAAATGCCAGCAATCCGCCTCCTTTTTAAAGAACCTAGAAGAAGAAAAAAACACACTGGTGTATTTCTGTGTATTGATATTTGCACATATTTCTATGTGCTGTGGCAATATAGAGACATTGGTATTCCCTCTAGAAGAAGGTGTTTGTGGCAATTTCCCTGAGTCTATTGCTAAAACAGGAATTTTTTTGTTGCAGTGGATTACATGGTTCTGCAAGTACTACTTTCTCATTTTAGAATTTTTGTTGTTGGGACAAGTGAAATAATTACTAGGTAAGAAATGTCTTATGATTGGGACTTTTCTACAGCTTCATCCTGCAAGTTACTTGGGCACAGGGATGTTCAGGTACACAATTCCTGTAGACACTATTTAGCCAGCACTGAGAAACCATGACAGACACTGCTCTGAATGGAGCAGTTCTTTTTCTTTCTTTGTAGAAACTGAGGATGTGCAGCCTTTGGTATGATCAGAATCTGAGAAATCAACCTCTCCATATACTTAAAAACTAATTAAGAAGAGGTAGTGAGCAAAGCCAGCTCCTGGTTCCTGCAGCAGTCAGCACCCATAAATCAGCTCTGCTTTTCCTTTTGAAGCAGGACAAGAGGATGAATTTAATTAATGGGTTTGACTTGCTCTGGAAACACAAAGTAGAGAAATCACCCTGCCCACACCTTTCACAGATGCTGTAAACATACAAATGTTATTGTGCATTTACTCATGAATGCTTTCCAGCATCATTGTGCTAGATACAGTTGAATGCCTCAGGCAGGTGGCAAGCCAATGACTGCAACAAATCCTTGTTCTTTGGACACCCAGATCAGAGCCACAAAGGAGCAGCAGGTTAGTTCCTGTTTTCTTGGTTCCACCCGACTTCTGCTTAACAAAGGCATTAGTAGTGACTGCTATAGAAAAGTCTAGGGGAAAACAAAAAAAGTGGATTTGTCTTTTTCCGTGGTTGGGAATTTAATTATAATATGGAAAAAAAAATCAAATAGATTTATCCTGCCATTCTGGTCAAAAAAAAAGGGGTGGAGGGTGGGGGTTGGAGGTGGGAGGAAGCTTATTCCCCTTAAAACTGTCTCTGAAATGGATTGCCAGAAATATCTCTGCATTGTTTGAATTTTATTGTATTTTTAGTTCTACCTTGTTAAGTGTAAAGAGGCACAGAAACTGTCAGGCTGGATCAGACCCCAGTTCAGTGCTGTAGTCAGCATCAGATACCTCAGAAGAAATTGCGCAAACGCCCTTGGTATTATGGGAACTGGTATTACATAACTTTTATATCACGTCAATCATGGCTTTAAGTCTCTTGTGTTTTTAGACTTGCATTCTCCTAAAACTTTTTAAAACTTAAATTTGATTTTGTCATGTTGACTGTTGTGATGCTGGGTAGTGTTTGAGTTTTTTCTATGGAAACTCATTATACTCTTTCCCTTGGTAACAAATTTATAGAAGCCAAATGCCCAGACTTGTTATGCTGGAAGAAGAATTTTGTTTGCTCCATTCTGAGCTAAGCCCTTTTTTGACCTGATTGAATGTTCCTCCATATTTATGTTGTTATATAACAAGATGGCTACACTTTCCCTTTAGTCTACAATGCAGTGTAAGATTTCACTGTCTATACAGCTAGAGGACTTAAAAAAGAGAGAAAAGGACTTAAAAAAGTGAGAAATGTGGCTTCCCTCCCCCTTTCCCTTTCATTAAGGAAGATTTATCCAGAGCATTATTTGAGCTCTTCCATATGGATGGGACTTTTTGGTTAGTGTGAATGTCTGACATGTAGAGCTAATCTCTAAGTGCATTGGAAAAGTGGTGCTTTATTTATTTATTTATGGGGGAAAAATGGTTGAATGTTTATTTATATGCCCTGTGTTGCCTACTGGTGTGACAGCATTCTGAAAACTCTAAGTGCAGAATGACATCCATGCTCCTACGATTGCTCAAACCATATGATATTGTACTAACAATACCAGTTCTGCTTATTTTGTTGTTTGTGTTGTTGCTTAGATTTTAAGGACAGGACCCATCTGGGGATTCCAAGAGAATCGTGCTTTTAAATTTCAGAACAACATTACCAGACCAGTGTTGAATACATTTATGAATTTTTATCTGGAACTTAAAATTCAGAGTGAGTGTTAAGAGTGCAAGCCACTGCACATTTTAATCAGGTAAAATCCTCAGATTTCTCTTCCTTTCCCTGTGATGCTCATATCCTGACAAGATCCATGATCCTTTTTTTTTTTTAAAAAAACGCATGCCAAAACAAAAATATCCCTAACAAGTTTAAGTCAAAAAATGCTTCTTCTTTTCTATGTCTAAGTATTAAACACACAGCTGTGCTGGTCAGACATTGACACAGATAATTCTGGGAAATATTCACAAAGAGGTGTGTTTGTGTTTGTTATGAGAGAACATGTTTTCATTGAACTGGAGAATAAATATTTTACATTTCTCATCTATATATAACATCTTTAATTGAAGACTTTGTTAATTTCCTAAACTATTATTAAAGCTACACCTGACAGCATTTTATTATGTAAGGAAAAAGTCATCAGTCTGATTTCATCAGCACAACTTTGTGTAAAGGCTATTTTGCACACTTTGGAGTCTTATGTAGGGGTGGCTGAAAAAGTAAATCATCATCCCATCCCTAGTTGTTTGCCTCATTACTGGACAAGGCCATTCAATGTAAGGAATATAGAAGAGGCTGCATTTTTTCTATGCCTTTTTACCAGGTTTTGCAACACATATTATTGTGAACTGAAATTTATTGCTCTTTATCCTTCATTGCTGCATGTTCTACCATGTCTTCTCCATGGCATGGGCCTTCCTCCAAACCGAAGAAACTTGCATGATGCTTAAGCTTGGTAAAAGCTGGGCTGTGATTCACTTGTACTTCAGTGTTAAACTTGGCTGTGTTGTTTTATTACTTGATTGCTGAACCATCTGACAAATTAAGGACAAGGCCTTATCTGCAAGTCATACCTTGATTTTAGCTGTTTGACCTGTCTCTGCGTTGTGTCAAGAGCTTCATGGGAATGCACTGGGGGAAAAGTTTGTTTTCAGCCTTTGTGCTGTACAGGAAAACACTGAGGCTCAGTGCTTGACTTGTAATGCTGTGGTGTCGCTGAACAGTAAGAGGTGATTTATAGCTGGGCAAAGGCAAGGATGTGCTGTAAGCCTCATCTCATGCTGTTTCTCTGACGCTCTGCTCCCTTCAGGCCCTTTCTGCAGATCTTCTGTGGATGTTTTGCTTGCTTGCCCTTACTGGGGACCTTGTGTTGCCTATATTCTTACAACAAATTATGTATTTATTGGTGGAGGGGAAGGGGAGATGTGTGTGCTGTAGAGGTTTGGCTTCTCTTTCCACTACCTTTTTCATTAAAACTGTCTGATGTGACGTGCACTACCTGATGCAAATGTATGCATGTGATTTGCTAGTCTTGCCGGCTTTTATCTGGGTTGCAGCTATCTTGTTTAGGGTTTGTCTCCGTAAGCGGTATTCCCAGACACCCAGGCATCTCCAAATCTCTATTTTCAGGCAGTGGTGACAAAGTAACATCAAATTTAGCTACAAAAATTATGGCACTTTCTGAGGAATGCAATTCACTGTCACAGGCTCCTAAGCTCGTTTGTTGGCAAAGGGCCATGGGGAGCCACCTGTAGAAATAGCATCTCCCTCTATTTGTGTTTTTGAGGATGGGGAAATGGTTGACACTAAATCATGGGCTATAATTTAGACAGTGAGAAGTTTGCAGACTGATTCTCTAAGTAGAAATATCCCTTGAGGAAATACTTTATGTCTATAATCCTGTCAGTCAGAAGATTAGAGAGTCAGTCAAAAACTAACCTATATAAATGGCTTAATATTAAAAATTGTGCTAATAAAGGTAAGAAATATATTTTGCCGAAGCTTACAAAAATTGGGAAGCTTTGAAGAATGGTATTTCTTTTCCAGAAGATGTAGTAGAAAAATGTTCTGAGCTATACCTAGTTGAATATGATACTTCTATTGCAACATTAGAAGTAATTGCAATTATGTAAATTTATGGTTGAAAGAATCCCAATGTGCTTAGCATTAGGTTATATATTTGGATAACCCCTTTAGGGCTCAAATTTCAGAGTCGGACTTCTTCAGCATAGTTTGTAATTGTGTGAATGACAATAACACAAAGAATGAACCAATGTGGAACAGAAATGCTTTGGATGTCATTTTAAAATACTCAATGCTAGCAAACACAGACTTGGGAGCAGGTTTGTCTCATCACTTTTGTCACATGCATATATACATATACATACATATATATATATATGTATGTATGTATGTATTACTACTAGCTGCGGTTAGGGTATGCAAAGTCCTACACTATCAAATTTAGTTTTTCATAATGTTTATTCCTCTAGAAGGATAAATGAATCCCAGTGGCTGCTGCTTCTTTCTGCTGCTTTTGGTAAGGTACATCCTCCTTTTGAGAATGAGTTTTTGTTGAGAGGGTGGAGCAAGGTTTTCTCTTATTTCAGAAGTATGATACTAAGTGGAAGAAATGGATGACCCTTATTCTGTAGTTGACATACATTTAGAAAACTCATCTTACATCAGGAATCAGCATAATCAACCCTTGCTAAAAATGACACCTATATTTGTTTTACAGTTTGCTATGAAATACTTGCACTCAGAGTGTGAACACTCCTGTCACAGCTAAGGGATGGGGGTTGCAGTCCAGGGGAGTTGGCTGACAGCTTCCTGGTGTCTTCATTGAGGCCACAAGTGGTCCTAGTCCTGAAGAGCCAAGGCTGGAGCTGGTGTCAGTGAGATGACGTGTTAGTATGAAGCTTACTCAATGCTTACTGCTTTTCCTGAAGTTCCTCAACTTGTGTGTGGGAGGTGTAAAGCTGTCACCAAAGGCCAGTAAACCCCATTGCCAAAGTAGTCAACAGCTCTACCCTTTTCTCCTTCTGCTTTCTGTGCAGGCATCATGTTGCATAAAACAGACCAAGACCAGACTGCAGTGGGGGAGCTCCTCTGGGTGAGAAACATAGGCGTTTTTGTTAAAACTTAATGTGCGCATAAGGGCCTAAAAGGCACATAAAATCCTGCTGAAGCTAGCTTCAACTTGTCCACTTGAAAGCTCTAGCTGTAACATTGGCAATATTTTTATCCTCCAAATAAAAACTCAGGAGGAGGTATCAGCAGTGAGTCCTCTAAGCAAAGCAGGCAGTAGCAAAGATGAAGATTTTGAAAGTCGTTTCAGTAAAGCAGGCAGTAATGAAGAAAATTTTCAAAATGAAAAGAATTCCCTAACATGGTCTCTAATGACCTTTTGAAGTGGATAGCAAAGGCGTTTTTCAGACAAACTACTGCAATTCAATTAGAGTGACCTAATTTTAATTTCTTCTCTTTCTACTACAGATTTCCACACTGATACAATTTAGCTTTCTTAAGATCGTGTTATGGCTTGGATGGGACTTGGGTTACAGCACTGTTAATTGGCAGAGTTTAAATACAGGAAATGTTCTCTGAATGCTTGCCTTGTCTGTATGCTCATTTGAGCTAAGAAAACTGAAAAAGGACTTTTCTGATTTGGGTGGATGAAACGTTTTAGAAGGAAAGTAAATGCAGTTGCAGCCCAGAGCAAATGCTTCTGGGTATGACTTATGCAATATATATACTTTTTCAATTAGAAGGAGTAGAGGTTGTAGGCCCACTCTTCTACATTTATATCATTATCTTTGTGCTGACTGCTCACAGTGACATACTAAGTGGCACAAAACTCTCACTAAACACCTATAAACTCAGTCATGTGCATCACATCCCACAGTTAGCAGAAGTGGTTATGCATTTAAAGCAGCTTTATCTAGAAATAGAATTTCTCTACTGGGCTTTCTTCACCAGCTTCTGTTTTCTTTATTTAACCTAATTGAAGGTCGCTTTAAAATGCATTGATGACATCAACATTTGGATAAGACTATGGAGTGATGGTTCTAGGTTCCAAGGCTTTGAAATAAATGAAAATTCTTTTTGACGCATGAAAATACTTTTTGTAGCAACCCATTCCTTAATTTAAAATTGCTAATCCCATAAGACTGATAGTCCAAGTATTCACTTAAGACTGAAGCCTACTTTGCCCATAGAAATGACACTGTTGTGAAGCAAGAATAAGCTAGTAAATAAACCAATTTTAAATCAGTGCATAATTCTTATGTACAGAATTGCTTCAGTTTAACTATGCCAGCGCAACACCACCCTTTTTTCAGAGTGTGTGTAGTATGCATTGGTCTTTCCATGAGTCGCTCTGGGCAATGGTTTTGTAGCTGAGGCAATGCTGCTGTGGCATTTAACACAGGCTGGATTGTCACACCTGTGGTGTCAAAAGACCCCTGCAGTGCCCTGGCCTGAGAGGGCCTTCCTTGCCAGGTGTTGGTATTTACTTGCAATCTGCATATTCAGGATTAAAACCAAAGGGATGTTTTTAATTGGTGAGAGATATTCTCACAGTTTGCAGTCTTTGATCGCTTCATCTGTAAAGAAGGTCTCAAAATCAGGTATTTATTTCTCTGTTGTAGTTTTAACTTACTAACTGGTCTGATTTGTTTGTGTTCCAGGGATTTTAAGCAGACAATGCAAAGGTTATTATTACTCAGTATTTCTTTTGATTTTACACTCACAAATGCTATGTATCACATCTTGAATGAGATTTATGGAAATTTTGGAGTTGTTGAGGGTGGTTAAGTCTGTACCAAAAACTTCCATTTTCTGCAATGTAATCATATATGACCTCTATTAGTCCTTCAGTCACGTGGCTTTATTCTTTCAATGGATGGTCCCTCAGGTTTGACAAAACTTAATTTTTTAATGCTAAAATCAGTTAAAATTCTGCAGCTTTATTATGCATCCCAAAGCAAATATTGATGCAGTGTTTTGGTGTTTTTGTTGTTTTGGGGTTTTTTTGTTTTTTTTTTTTTTTTTTTTGTTTGTTTTTTTTTTTTGTTTTTTTTTTTTTTTTTAATTGAGGAGACATGAACAACAGAAGAGTTTGATCTCTGCTATACAGGCAGTTCACAGGAGGTCACCTTAACACTGCAATATTATTTTGCTTTGGGTTGGTTGAACTTTCCCAACATCTTTATGATAAACAAAACAATTTTTCCATTACGAAAGGCCACTGACCTGACAGCTCAGGGTCTCAGGACTTGTCTGGGTTATCTTTGCTTGGGCTGATTTCAGCCTTAAAAAAAGGTCACTATGGGATTGCAGACTCTCATTGCTCAGGTAAAACCAGCTTTAGAACAAAAAAGTGAGTGGTTAGGAAACAATGACAAAAGCGAGCACAAAAGCTGTGTTCAAATAACTTCCAAAAATAAAGCTTAAGAAGGCACAAGTCCATGGAGGAAGGGACTATCAGTGTCTTTCTTCTCCCAGTAAAGGGAAGAAACTCCCTGAGACAGTACCACCCACCTCTCAGTGGTGACTTTCAGGATACCAATAATTCATCTTGAGTTCCTCTTTCTCTTTCAGGAAGGCTGAAGCTAACAGTTTTTGGACCCAGAGGGGCTAGTCACACTGCCAGAGAAAAGGGCTTTCTAAAAGGATTTTTTGATTTCCTGAAAAGCAATTTAACTGTACTATTAGATTTTTCCTATATTCATTTGAACTATTAATGTATATTATTGTAACTAATAAATCAGACTATTATATAGTTACATCATGAACTGTAGTAACAGTAATTTCCCAGTTCCCCTTGTGACTGTGCTCCTGTTTTGCCCATACAAGGTTTTAAGTGTAATAAGTATGAAAACTATATATACATATAAATATATACATATATACATGAATATATATTTTTTTAAAAAACCACCAAAATGAACAGAGTTCAGAACCATGTATTTATTCCTAACTGAAAGGGACTATTAGAAAATTAAAAGAAATGTGTGATCATCTACAGTACTTCAATCACAAGTGTATTTACCCTGTCAAAACTTTGCAGAAATAGTTTTGCCACTTTCAGCTGTAGCAGGGAGTTTATTTTATCTGTAAATGAAAACAATGACATAAAACACTAACAATATCATATAGTTACACTGTAATCTGTCCTAGAAGCATCAAATGAGTTTTTATCATCAAATCTTTTCAACCAGAAAGCAATCTGTGTTTTGTACAAAGTATTTAACTGAATACAGTGCAACTGTGATGAATTTTCAAAGATATGCAGTACTTATTTTATAGAAGTGCACTTAAATAGGTAATATTGTGGGAATACACACATTCCATCTATGCTTCAGAGAAACTGAAGCTTTGTGAGCACTTTTTCTTTCCTTTTTTGTTGCACTTACTGGGTATAACAGACAAGTTCTTGGGGCATACAGGTCCTTCTTTAAATCTGAAATAAGAGCAAATAAACTCTAAGTTGAGAGTAATTATGTTAATTATTTAACCAATTTCAAGGAAAATGGTCGTTATTACCAGCAGAGCGGATGGAAACATCAGCAAGTGAAGCAGTAATAAATTCAGTAGGTTTAGTGGGACAGAGGGGTCAGGCAGAGGTGGCACCTGGAGAGAAAGGCCAGGGAGCGAGTATCTTGATGGTTTTTAATGTCAAGTACCGCAGTGAATGTTAACTATGAATATACTTTTTTTGGTAGTCATTCTTTAAGGATTTGGCTGAAAGACCATAAATACAGCCTTCCTTTTCTGAGATATTTTGCTGCTAACTGGACATATTTTACCCTCATAAATTCATTATAGAAGGTCATGCTAGTGGGTATCTGATTTTGTCCATGGAGCATCCATAGGGGGCTTTTGCTGCAGTATAGGAAACTGCATTTCTGATAGCTTTGCTGTGAGAGACACCTAATGCTTGGAAATGTATGCTAGAAATTTTGCATATTTTCAGCTAGTTCAGGCTGGTGTCATTTGGTGCACATTCACCTCTGAAGGTGAGTTCAAACAAGGCTAGTAAAGTCACTTCAGCTCCAGAAGAAGGGCTCGAATCATGACAAGGATTCTTGGTATGCTTCAAATAACTGCCAGTCTTGTTAAGGTAAATATATTGGTCTGACTGAAAGTAGATTATGCTTTATGACACACAACAACACCAGTTTGGAAACTCCAGAGACAGTTGAAGGTGCTACAGTTACTAAATTGATGTACTTAAGATAATTTTTCTAAAATTAAAATCACAATCTATCTCAGAATCTGATGATTTGATAAATGATTTTAAAATAAAATAGATCAAAAAAATCCACACCCCACTCTGCTGTACACTGAGTTAAAGAAATTCAAAATGAAAAGGGTTTTGAATAGAGGAGACTTTCCCTTTTAAAATTGTTTTAAAAATCCTATGTGGACAGTGGTTTTTTTTTTTTTTAATCAGAAGATTCAAAACTTAGTTTTTTTTTTTTTTTATTAGCATTTCCATCAAAAGCTTTATCAGAAATTTTCCTAACAACCCTATTAGCAACACATATGCAATCATCATCACATTATATTTAATTGGGACAGATACAAGAGTCATAGCTGCTTCCGTGAGTGTTTCAAGCTAAATTACATTTTTGATTGAGTTACTTGAGTGGCAAATCTCCATTAGTCACTTACATATTGCATGCTGTGTTACCACTTTCAGAAAAGCAAAAACTGCATTCAGCATTAATATAGCTCACTATCAAATAGGTTTTTCCATTAACTCATTACGTAATTTCTATTTGAATATCTCCCTCCCTCCCAAAAAACCCCAAAACCAAACAAAAAACACCACAACTCAATAACATTCACTGTTTAAAGTATTATGGTAAATGTCACGCTTTTTAATAAATTGTTTGCTCAAGTACTACACAAATAAATAAATACACTTTTTTTAATCCCTGCAACTAATCTATGTTAGTTTATAAGTAATAATTCTGCTAAAATGTGAAGAAGATTGGATTACAAGTCCCTTTCCAAAAGAACCAAATGTGTATATATGGAAAAAGCGTTAAAAAGATGAACTTTATATTAAAGAAAGCAGTATCGGTATATTCACCATATAAATATACTCCTAAATCCATTCTTTGGTGAATGGTTACAGACTGAAAAAGATCCATATCAAGTTAATGAACTCTACTCTGCTGACTTACAGAAAAGAATATAAAATAGAAAAATCTACATATATTACTTCAAACTGCTTATTAGATAGACTTATCTATAATATATATATTAGGCACAAATTACATTAAAATAACATTTACAGAACTGTAAAGGAAAAGTTTCACAAGTTACAAAATGGGAGGGAGGGAGGGAGGGATTGGAAAAAAATCAAGGTTGGCTGTGTAACCTCAACGAACCTCTTCTGCTTAGGCAGTGTTTTGTGATTTTTATGTAAACCATCTTATGACATGACAAATGTTGGAAGTCAATGCAGAAGAACAGTGGGAGGAAGCTAGGAGACATGGAGCAAGGATAGATCACTGATAGTCACCCTTAAGCTGGTACAAGCATGATGTAGTCCTGAAGCCAGCAGAAAATACTGCTGCTTCATTAAATCCCAGACCTAGAAATCCATCAGAGAATTTGTGGCTTGTAATTCCCAAAGTAAAACATAATTAGGTTCAGTCTAATCTGCTTAATGTCATATGTGATTCATTGCCACTGTCTAGGTTGAATAAAACCCAAAATTCCCAGAATTGTGTGATAAATCAGTGCATAAAAGGTGGGGGGCTTAGAAACACAAAGCAGAGTCTTCAAAGAGTTGATAAATTTTTTTGAGGATCATGGTCACCAATTTGCTGAGAGGGAAAGCTAATGGGTCCGGGCAAAAGGGCTTTAAATTAGTAAGAAAGAATAAGGCATTCAGAGAGGTGACAGGAAATAAAATAAGAAAAAGCAGCCGGTACACAAGAAAATCATCAAGAAAGATGCATCAATAGAAGGGAGAATAGAGGGCACCAAACCAGAATTCAGCAGGCAGGTAATTTAGGGTGTTTCTAGAAAATGACAAGAGAGATAAAAGCAAAACTCAGCCAAATGAAATAATGAGAAGTACATACAAGGCTGTATGATATTCCTATTTCAATGAATTAAGATATTCTGTTTGGACAGTAACAGAAAAACTCAGGAAATCTTACTGTGGGTTAAAACCAAGTATTTAAAATGCTGGTAGAGGAAAGCCCCTGAGACAGAGTTACTACCACATATGCACGCTCAGGAAGCATCCCCTACTCCAAGGCAGCCATGGAAGTAGGAAGGGAAATTATGCTTTTAAATTTCTGGAGGAAAATAAAAGCAGAGAGAGAAAGAAACCTTTGTCTAAAGATTACCAGCAAAACATATAGGAGATGAAGTCCTGAAGTAGACAGCACATACTGAAATTAGTTGAAAAATCATTAAAAGCTACACTGAATGTAATACAGAATACAGAAATTATCTTAGAAATAGAAATATACAGAGTAGAACCAATTATTATCACGTTCATTCATAAGGCATGGTTCCTATGAAAGGAACATCAGGATCTGAAATGAAAAACTCAAAAAAAAAAAAAAAAAAAACCACAAAAACCCAAACAAAACAGAAAAACCCCCAAACAAAAAAAAAAAAAAAAAAACAACCAAACAAAAAAAAGCCACCAAATTCTTTTTAAATGCTCTCCCTCTCCATTTACATGTATCTCTCACCAGTGAGCAAGACAATGCCATACTAATCACGCTTTAAAATTTTTAGACTAAAATCTAAGATGCTGCTGCTTTTTTTTTTTTTTCCTTTTTAATTATTTTTAAGCACCAGAATGACTTTAAAGGAAGAAGTCTCTTTTCCCCACTATCATCCTTGCCTCATGTTTGCTGAGGGTGTAGCTACCACCCACCTTCCATGGGTGCCCAGTGGAGAACGGTACTTTCATCAGAAAGCCAACAAGAATGCTAAATCACTTTGTTCTGGGGGAGTGTCCCCTCCGTGAGCCAGGTGAAACAGTTTCTGACTGATTTAATAATGATGTAGAAAACAAAACTGTGTTAAAAGAAGCTTTCTGGAGAACCAACATAGTGGTTAAAAATCAAAAGTAAGAACCAAAGCCCGAGCTGAGGGAATCTTTAGCTTTTGCTTGACCTGGAGGTGTAAGGAATTCAGACAAGGCAGCATCTCCAATTAAATCCATCAAGTTCCTTTCTGGATTTTGAATTGCCACTTGGATTCCATACATAGTAAATGTAGACACGTACCTGGAAACTAGATACCCGAAAATAATCCATTTCGGTGCTCACTTCTTAAACACCAAAATTCTGCAGTTTTCTAATTCTATCCCATCTCTGTCTTCAGCTGCAGGTGACTTCAGTGAGACAGGCCTACATTCAGTGGAAGTCTCAAGGTAATGGAGAGAACAAGAAACAAAATATAAAATCTTCCTTAAAAGACAGAGAGCATGTAAATCCACCAAACTTCCACAGAAATTGCATCTACACAAATAGCATAGCATAGCACAGCAAAGCATAGCATAGATTAGACTAGAATGGAGTAGAATAGACCAGACAATTTCAGTTGGAAGGGACCTACAGTGGTCATCCAGTCCCACTGCCTCCCCAAAAGTTAAAGCATGTTATTAGCGGCATTGTTCAAATGCTAGGCTTGGGACATCAACCACCTCTCTAGGGAGCCTGTTCCAGTGTCTGACCACCCTCTTGGTGAAGAAATGCTTTCTAATGCTGTCTAAATCTCGCCTTGCACAGCTTTAAACAGCTACCATATGTCCTATCTCTGGAGAGCAGGGAAAAGAGATCAACAACTCACAGTCCAATGCTCCAGTCTATCCAGATCCCTCTGTGAGGCCTCCTGTCCCTCAAGAGCGTCAGCAACACCTCCTCCCAGTCTAGTATTGCCAGCAAACTTGCTAACAGTGCATTCAACTCCTGCACCCAAATCACTGGTAAATGGATAGATAGATAGATAGATAGATATGGAAGAAATTCTTTACCATATATGGAAGAAGTTCTTCACTGTGAGGGTGGTGAGACACTGGAACACATTGCCCAGAGGCTGTAGATGCTCTCTGGAAGGGTTCAAGGCCAGGTTGGATGGGGCTCTGAGCAATGTGGTCTAGTGGGAGGTGCCACTAGGTTCCACTAGGTTGGAATTCCACTGGGTTGGAATTAGATGATCTTTAAGGTCCCTTTCAAGTGAAACCATTCTGCTATTCTGTGATTCTATATTGAATAAGACTAGCCCTAGAATTGAACCCTGAGGAGCAATGCTGGTGACTGTTTACCATTCACTACAAGACATCGAGTTCTGTCCTCCGGCCACTTCTTCAACCATCACACCATGAACCTGCCCACCCACAGTTAGACAGCTTGTCCAGAGGATGCTGTGAGGGAGAGTACCAAAAGCCTTACTAAAATCCTGAAAAAACACATTCACCGCCTTCTCTTCATCCACTGGGTAGGAACTGTTGCCCAGCAGCATCAATATGGAATTGCTGAGGTCATCAGGACAGAAGCACAATTACAACACACATTGCTGGGAAAACACAAGTGATTTGATGGCATTTTTTGATGTCTTTTAATATGTGCCAAAATATTCCTTATGTTAAATACGACTACAGAGACTTCATGAAGACCATTTTATGAAAGATATATTCTAGGAAAAAGAAGAATCTTTAAATAGAGAGTGGCTGTATGAAAAAATACACCCAATATCATATTAAAACACTGCTGACACAAATCAGTAGATCAAATAACATCTACTGGCATAGCAAACCAAGTGTCTGCTTCCAAACCAGAGAGGTGCTTTGACCTGATACACTGATCATAAGTTTACTTAAGTTTCCAGGAAGATTTTTATTTCAAGAGAAAGCATTGGAAGAAAAAGGGATAAGCATATCAGAGACTATTTTTGGAAGCACATGTTGTCTTAAAGGGTAAAGTTTCACATTGCTTCTATAAGATATCAGAGCTAATCAGCTTAAAAAAAAAAAAAAAAAAAAGCCCAAGTGTTTGATATTTCTGAGTTCTAACAAGTGTCTGTGTCAATGGCACATTTTCATGTTCGAATAAAGAGATATCCAGGAAGAAGGATCTTTTTGTGGAAAGAAGAAGTTAATTCTGGGTTTTTTTCCCTCTCTCCTATCCCAAATTTTTGAAGATTTACTTAGCTGAGAAGCTGTGGGCCACATACACTGAATCCACAACGTATTTTTAATGATGCTTTGGTATAGGGGTAGAGAATTGCTTGCCCATATCTGTAATTGATATATGAAGATCCTTGCCACTGAATTTATGGTTCAAATATGTTTTCAAATAGAAAGGAATTCTTCAGATTGACTTGTACAGTCCTGCTACCTGCCAAATCTGTAGGTGAAATTGTAGCTACAACAGCCCATAAATATCTCCTGATCCCATAAAATTTGCCCTTCCTAAAGACAAGATTCTCCTGAGGGATCAAATTTTTTTCTTGTTTTGGTCCAAAATTTACAGTTTCTTCACATAGCTAGAATATTTTCCATGTACAAGCATTTCCTACTAGAAATTCATCTTTATTCCCCTAAAATTTATATTTATTCTGGGCTATGAAGCTTTTCTAAAAACATGAGATTTTCTTGTCTCTGTTTGCATTGTGTTCACTTTTCTCTGCAATCAGACATATTCTTCATTTTCAAGTTAATAACATCAACTAATAGTTTTGAATTAGACTTAATTTTTGTGACAGAATTACACTTTAAAATGCCCCTGCACAGTGACCTGGTCACAGCCCTGTGTGAACTCAGGAAAGGCTATGACCTCTTGGAGTTGTCCCTTATTGTGACCTCCTTAATTGCACATATTAGGAGACATCAGTGAGTTAATAGCCATCAATGTCTTTATTCTGTTCACTTTTAAGGTCTTATTGCAGACTGCACAAGACACCAGAGAGTTGATTTTTACTCCTAGATCAATGGCACTTAAACATATTAAATATTTTCATAAATACATAGCAGTCTGATATCCCATCAAACTGACTATGAAAAACATTGTTGTGTGTTACCTCTTGTATGTCATATCTGTGTAGAACAACTGATGGACTAGATGTATTTTTGCAAGGTGAACCTCAGAAAAGTCATTAAGAGAAGATCAACAATGTTCTCCTTGTTTAGGGGTCACACTCCGGTAATGTTTCTGATAAAATAATAAGAAGAGATGAGCTACAGGTTGTTCCACCAGATGCATGGCTCTATCTCAAGTAGCATTTTGACTAAAATCCAAGTACTGGCAGACTGCATTTCATCTGTTCTTACTCTATCAGTTCTCCTTATTGCTGTCTATATTCTTGCATATTTGTTAAGCTAAGTTTTCTCAAGTAGTGGAGTAGAATATTTAGGGCACTGTTTTTTTAAAAACAAACAGCAGAAGTCTTAAAATTGGTTAAAATGACCTTATACAGATCAGTCTAAGGTGCAGCTAGATGTTCTGGAGCAGCAATATGTCCAGAAATTCAGCAACTTACCTGGATAGATCTAAGTTTTTTTATTTTTCAAGGAGGGAGGTGCTGCACCTATAGACAGATTCAATAGTTATTTCTCCTTATCATGCCTGATGTTCTACTACTTAATACATCATGTTTTCCTGAATCTTATTTATGAAACTGCAGAATTCATGTTGTTTCTCGACGCACAGGATTTTTCATTTTGCTTTGGTCCATTTTTTTGCATGGAACTGCCTATTTAGATTGGGACATATTTTCTGGCTTGCAGAGCTCTG
Organism: Acropternis orthonyx; assembly: GCA_035583155.1. NCBI lineage: Eukaryota > Metazoa > Chordata > Aves > Passeriformes > Rhinocryptidae > Acropternis > Acropternis orthonyx. Next base: position 8,090,344 of record JAWWEU010000125.1, read on the forward strand.
GTATTGACATGTGGTTTTATAAAAATGGTAGTGTCTCAGTTTACTGTAAGTATTCTCATATCGATTTTCTTAATAACATACCACCATTTCTTATATGCATAAGCGTGCAGAGAGCATGTGTAAACATTGGACTCAATGAAACTTTATTGTAATGTAATTTTTTCACTAAGATTTCTACCCAATCTGTTGCATTTCCTTGATCTGGACTGAGACTGTGACTAATTACTATGAAGAATATTTTGGTTTACACTGCCTTTTTTATTAGGAAGATGTATAAGAAACAAGCATTCTAACATTTTTTATAACTTTTATTTAAAGTCGCTGTGTTTTTCCACTCCTTTTTGACCATGGCAGTATTAATCCAAAGACTAAGTATACTTGTTAGCCTTAAGCAAAGTCCAATGTCCAAATTTTTAAATGGGTAGTAATATGAATTATTTGATGACTACCACATACTGTAAAATAAGATGAAGATTATATAAATAAGTGTTACCATAAAGTTAACTTGATATTTGTTAAGAAAAGGTTTTATTAGTAGTTGGAAATGGACTTATTTTGTTCTGGGACATAACCTCTGTTCATCCTGCTATTTCTACCTGCAGACTTAGCTTCAAGTTCTTCTTCAAGGCAACCAGAGAAAAAGGTTTTTTAATCTCTGATTATCAGAATTTAGCTCAATATATATGGGGGTTTGCATATATTTTCAAACTTTTAAGGAAAACTATGAAACAAGCTCTTTAAAAGAGCTAGTCTTAGAGACAACTGTTAAGCCAAACTGTTTTGCGCTTTCTTGGATACCATCAGCTTTCACCTCTCTTTCAAATATGTTTTGGGAGTTGTATGGTATATTACTCACTAAATTATTCCATGATAATAGCAATTTAAAATCTTCTAAAAAATCATTTGATAAAAATGCTTCTCTTTCTTAAGTTTTTACCTTTTCACTATAGTTCTGAAAACTAAATGTTTTATTTCAATTTCCTCTGCAGAGAAATTCCATAAAAAGCTGTTGGGTGATCTTTTTTCATCACTGTACAATTATTAATAGCCTTTTTTGAGTTACAGCTATGTATTCAGTCCACTGCACTTTATCCTTAGAGACTTTGAGTCTCTATACTTTATAAATAGGAAATTGGCAATCAAATGCCTTGATGCAACAATTTAGAACAAGTACAGACTGAGTTAAATCTTTATCGCAGAGTGGAGAGTTAGCATCTCTTTCTCCTTGTATTACCCCACATGCACTCTCTGTGAAGACACCAAAGGACCACAGAGGTCCTATCTCACCAGGAAAAAAAACACCATATTTTTGTCCAAAGGTGAATTTCAGACATACTTTCTACCTATCAACTGGTAAAGATACTTCATAGGCTCAAATTCTATTTTCAGGTGGGCCAAGGGACTTCTGACTCTAAAATACTAACAAAGGTTAATGAGCAAGTGATGCACAAGCTCAACTCATGGTAAATATAGGTGTTTGCAAAAGTGGCAACAAGGAGGCTGCTGTAATTCACCTGTTCATCCCTGTGCCATGGTTCTGCTACTGACTCTCAGATGAAATTCCATGACTGATGGTTGTACTATGAAGTTTCCGTGCTAAACAAAAAGATTCATACAAGTGACAGGTCTTGCGTCATCTGGCTACTATTGCATCATCCTGCTGCTCTGGACACTGCTTGGCTACACTCAATCTCTGAAGCAGTAGACTCATGGATCTACAGTGGAGAAACCTTTATTATAATTGTGTAATCAGTGGCAATGAGGGCCATGGGATAGATGACTCAGTGATCCCTTAACAAAAGATTTACATCTGAACTACAAACATGAGCAATTTCGAGTGATTTATTAGAAGTGTGAAAAATGACAGCAACGGACTAATTAAAACAAGAAGCACATCCCTGAAAGTGCTCCAATAGTTGCCATTGGCATATATCTGGCATACAATCACAGGCAGCTACAGAGAACACACGTCCAGTAGCATGAGCACACAAAGACACAGCCACGTGTGGCTTTGTGGAGAGAACATTTCTTACTTCGACATAGTGGAAGTAACTTAGTAAATCAAATATAAACTATGCCTCTTATCAAGGGGTATAGTACAGAAAACCTCCCCAGACAGCACTATTAGTGTGCTATTACTCCATTCTCCTCCAAATAGAGGACAAAGCAACATGAGGTGATGGCGACTTGTGCTGTTTATCTACCCATTGTCAAGTCTGGCTTCACTTCATAACAAACTTGATCATAAGCAACACTATTACAATGTTATTACAACAAAGATATTATCTCAGTGATATGACTCAGAGCACTTAAATAGATAATTTCTTTGTGACAGAACCTCACCTACCCTAATGTAGAGGTTAACTCCACAAACCATAGCATACCTAATCTTGTTGTTAACTGTAATAATTATGAGCCACAGATCAAGCTACATCCTGAAAAGAACCACAAACACATTTACACTCAGTTATGTTCCAGTCACAGAAACAGGCACTACCAGATGAAAACATGTAGAACAGCTGTTTCAATCTGTATGTCACAAAGTTCACATCACACAGAACAATTACTGCATTACCAAAATTGTCAAAATGTTTCGAATTCTGTCACCAAAACTTTGTTTTATCACAGGTTTACCTGCATAACAAATGACTGGTTTCAGGATGTTCCTCAAGTTGCATGAACCTGCAACTCACCTTTAAGCATTCAGCATAGGTATGTCAATAGGGGTTCATAAAACTCAGGCCTAAAATAGTAATGCTGATAAGAAAAAAAAAAATTTATTTTAATTATGTTTACCTTTCCAAACAGAGTCTGTGGAGGCATATGTTTGACCTTCATAAATAATTTGGGAGACTGAAACAGGAGGAAGATGAAATAAGAAAAAATCACCTTGGGGGAAAAAACATAAACAGCGGGACTGTTGCCTGTAGAGGAATGTCTTTAACTTCTGCAACAGTGACGTTCTTTGACAGGATGGACTAATATTCAGAGGATCTTTGATCTGTTTAGGTAAAGGATGGGGTGATATTGCTGTCTCAGAGAGCAGAACAGAGAGGTTGATGACCCCTAGCAGGTCTGTCCAGCTGGTGTTAAAATAAAGCAACATAAAAAACAATTGTACAGATTACTCTTTTAAAGGCACCACAAGGAAAATATCATGCAAAACAAATAGTTAATTAGTTTACACAATAAAATATTGTGCAGAGTTGTAGTTTAAGTACTGCAACATTCAGGATGAGTTGACACTTTTTTATTAAATCTCTGTGCTCAGCTTTAGAATGAAAACTTTCGGCATCTTTTGTGTCAGATGCAAAAACCTTGGGGTTTTCCACTTCTTGAAACACTGGCTCTCAATTTTTTCAGGATATGCAGGAACCATATTTTCCACATTTTAGTTTGGTTTATGCTCACATCATCAAATAACTGTGCTTCAGACAGAATTTTCATGTTATTCCTGATGAAGTATCTTCATCTGCTGGGAAATGCTGAATTCATACTGATGTCCAGTAAGTTGCTGGATGTGGATGCCATGTTGATACCTCTTCACACTAACTAAAAATTATTTCAGTACTCTACATAATAGTTGCAAGCAGCAGGTCCTCTGAAAACGAGCTGAAAGAAATGTTAATTTATTTAGCTGGGTCTTTTGACAGTGCATTACTCACAGGGGTTGTTGAGGGTGTGATGATTAAAAATAAAAGTAGCTGTACATATATATCAAGTGTTAAGTAATCTTTAACACCTTTTCAGCCCAAAGTTAATGTCAACAGTAAACTAGGATCATAATCATGTGCTCAAACACATTTTCATAATATATTAAATGTGTCAGCAGAACCTATGGAAGTAATAAAGTACCTAAAAGTGGTTATGTTCTCTTTCTTTGGCCCATAAATACTATTGATTTTTCTGCTATGCATTTTCTTCTCTTCTTCTGCTTCTCAGTCTCAGGGAAAAAAAAAAAAAAAAAGACCTAATTTTGGACTACAGATTTCTTTCTTTTTTGAACTACTCAAATTTGTCCATGAGCCACGTGAGTTCTCAACTGGATGTTAAATATCAGCCTGTGCACTTTAAATAAAAGGTTGCTTAAAGTTAAGAGGCGTGGTACAGATATATTCCAATACCTTTCATTATAACAGAGGTTCAACCTATTTAAGTGAAAAATGGACTTTCAATGGCTAAAAATGGTGATCAGCATCACAGCATTACTCAGTGAAGCCTGAAAAGTGCGTTCAGAGAATTCACAGCTTGTTGTTGTCCATCAAGTCTAAGTTTCATTAGAGACTGCTCTTAGGGTTTAGGTGTTTCTTAAATTAGTGCTGACAATATATGCATTTTCTTTGGAAAAGTTCCTAGTTCATTCAGTCATCTCATATTTGGGCCCTCTGGCCCCCATTTGGGAATATTTTAAGCAAATATGTAATGAAGAAAAGCTTCACTAAGTCATTTCCTTGATAACATAATTTCTAATGAATCCTTTCATATAATCATGCATATCTTTATAAATATATTCTGAGCAGTAAACCATGATTGAAATTAAGAAAATACACTCTTAAGGTTGATTTAATCTCTTTTACTGAATAACCAGTAAAATGAAAACTCTCCCAGGATGCTCAAGCCAAAATGAGGAACATGATAATAAACATTGGGTAATAAAAATAAATTAAAAATCAAAGCTTTATGATATATTTTCCTATCAAAATGGAAGTGGCAAATTGAAAACAATAATGATGCTCATCCACAGTTACAGTTCCAACAGAACATTTCAGAATTTGATTTACAATTAGTAGCTTCTTGAAAATGAGCCATCATTTTACATTTTAAACTGCTACTGCTCAATCCACCAAGTATTAAAATCTTGATGTTGATTAATGACATTCTCTCATGCTGTTTCTCTCAATGGGGCTTCACAGAAACCAAAGCTAAAATGTTCACCATGTGATAAGGTTGCACACCTCCCCTGTGCCCTGTTCAGTCACTGCCACCATGTTCATGAGCAGCAGGATAAATTTTAGTATCTTCACCAGGATATGAGTGTAGGACATCCACTTTGGTGCCTTTCAATATGATATTGGTACAGGTTTCAAGTACCTGGAACAAGTGGGCTGAATACAATCACTGACTGCAAGAATGAGTTTTCCAGCTGCGATGCTGTTTCCTAACAAACTGCAGTGACTGAGCGATACCATTGTTTTCCTGTGGAAGCATCACTATCAGAAAAAGGGCTCGGGGACTAAGATCCATTGCAGTTTGTACCCCTCTTCAAGGTGAAGGTCTAAGACCCAGTGGCATACTGGCTGCTCTAAGTAATTTCCTAGTGGCATTTCAGGTTTGTTCCTACTGCTCAGTTTGTCTCAGGTTCTGAGCTGTGAGGTTTCATATCCCATTGGAACTGTTATTACAGAGGCTTATACTAATCCTGCACATTTTTTATTCACACTGACCCACTTGCTCTTAGTATCATACCTTTTACTGGCCAAACTAAAAGATATGAAAGAGTAAAATTTGCCTATTCTTCCTTTTTCACATATTCTATTGAAGAGCTTGCATCTAGATTTGCAACAAGAAACTAGAAAATATGGATATCCTGTAAACAGCACCTGTTACATCAGTTCAGACTATAAATAATGCAGTTTAATTTGCAGAAAAATAGCTAACTATAAACACCCTTGTTTACTGTTATTTCTTTTAAATGTGGATATGACTGAAAACATTTGCAGCTTGGCCATTACAAAGAACACCTAGGGCAGTTAATAAACTTTCGACCTGTGGAATGACCGACACTAAAAGCATTCTTCTGTTAACATCTTCAGCAATCTTTAGTGCTTAAGACCAATAGGGACAAACAACTCCAACTGAAATACCAAAAATGAAAAGAATAAAGGAACAAAGTACTTATAAATCACCATGGTTTCAGGCTATCGCATACCTTTATTCTTTAACATTTAACATCTAGTTGGAAGTCTCTCCTTATAAATTGAACAAAATGTGTGTTTCTTGCCATATGTAACATTATGTGAAAATAAGCTTGAAACGGAATATTTAGATTTAAGATTTTATATATCTAATAAGATTTTAGTTGCATTTAGTGATAGGCAAAAATGCTATTCCTTCTTCAATATTATTTACTCATTTGAAGTGGCATTCTCAGATTATAAAAAATAACTAAAGTATAAAACCACATTAGCAAATGTTAGACAAGCTCTTACACAATCTTACAAATTGATTTTGTGCATTATATTGTGACTGGATCAATTAGTATAAAATAAACAATGAAAAAATCTATTAATGGCTCTGCAAAGAAACTTTATTTTATTTTATTTTATTTTATTTTATTTTATTTTATTTTATTTTATTTTATTTTATTTTATTTTATTTTATTTTATGCCTGTTCCTAATCCTCAAGGAGCTTGGATACCAACTTCAGTGGATGGATGATGAGATCTTTAGTGCTTTGAAAATGGCTCTTTTAAAAACTTTTTCAAAGGAATGATCCAGATTTTAAAACGGTAATATGGAATAGCTGTGACTAAACAAGAAAAAAAAAAAAAAAACCTTCAGGGCTTAAATCGGCTACACCCTTTTGTTTGAAGTGACAAGGCCTATCATCAAGCAGAAAAAATTTGCTTCTCCAGCATAAGAGACACCAGCAATGCATTCCCACATTTTCTTTACTACTGTTATTACCTTTTCACATATAATTGGTTTCACACATTTCTGAGTGGTAAGCTGAAAGCCACTTGTTTTCTCAATAACATGCCCAACCCTGCACATCCTATGAATGTATTCCACATCCCAGACTCCTACCATGCTTCTTTGCAAGTTTTTCCTTCAACATCATGCTTCCTAATATAAATATTCCTTTATACCATTTTAGGGTACATATATCTCTACACATATTATCAATTTCTTTCTTTAATTTTTCGCCATTTCTTCATCTTTTTGCAAAAAAACAAAAAGGAAAATGGCTGTTAATTGCTGGGAGAAGATCTAATTTGCAGTAAATACACATAAGTTACACAGGGTGCATATTAGTCTTTGGCCTAATTCCTTTCAGAAAATAAGAAACCCCACAGTATGAGCAGTGGAGAGAAAGGATAGGAGGAAAATTAATCAAAGAGAAAAAACAGTCTATTTTTTTATTTCTAATGATTCATAAAAGGTACAAAAATAATTCAATTTCCAGAAAAAAAAAAAAAAAAAAAGTGGAGAGTAGGAGAAATTAGAAAGTAGTGTCAAATATTAGATAAAAATGGAAAGAAAACATATAAAATAAAAAAAACAACTCTAAAGAGAACTAACAGGCCATCAGAGCTGCACATGAGTAGAGACGATCCCCTGGAAGACTATAGTGGCATTAGGGAGGACACTGTAGCATTAGTCAGCATGGTCACCCAACTAAGGAATCAAAATGCTATGATGAGGTGTTGATCATGGCCTGAAATCCATGTGGGAACACCCTGACAGGATGTAATACTGAACTTTCCCTTTATTTACAGCTTATATGGATGTACAATTAGGGTCAAACCCATAAATAGGGTAATAACTGATACAGGCAGTAACATATGCATGCACTATCATGTCTTAAAAAATCCACGTTGTATCTAAACACAATAACCAAATGGATTTTGTTATTCTATAAATGCCTAAATTTATGTCTTCATGTGCATGCAGAAAGTCAACAGTCTGGGCGCAAGACGATGCTGTTGCACTGCAAGTCCCAGACTAAGACAGCCAGACATCTGCCAGCCATGGAACAAGGGAGAAAAAGTGACATGAAAAATGCAGGACCCGCATTCGTTCTCACTCACTACTGATAGAAACAAGAGTGAAGCAGCTGGATAGACCCCAAGGGAGCAGAATGAAGCAAGAAATGTGACAAAACCACAAGACATGAGAAAGAAAAGCCAAGGCTGTCAAGGATATGACAGAGCCTGCAACTGGACTGAGGAAGCTCCACAGCAATTACAGGCCTAAAAAAAAAAAAAGATCTGACTGATAACAAAGGGAGACAAGGAGAAAACAGAGGGAGGTGCAGGTTAAAGAACATCAAGAGAAAACACAAGTATCCAGATCCCACTACAGAAACATGCAAAATCTAGTCAATCTTGCTTAACTATATTTTATTTATTAACTTACTTGGTAAAATATCTGTCAGTGTTTAAGAGGCATTTGGACAATATCCTTAACAACATGCTTTAGCTTTTGATCAGCCCTGAAGCGGTCAAGTAGTTGAACTCGATGACTATTGTAGGTCCCTTTCAACTGAAAGATTTTAATATTAGGCTTTGATAACAAAGTCACACTACAGGTGACTAATTACACTGTATATCATTCCTTTTCCATTTTAGTGTCTGATAAGCTAAAACAGCTTTTTCTGCCCTTGTGAGGATGATTCCAAATAACTCTTTCTGCCCTTGTGAGGATGATTCCTTTGACACCCTTTTTTATGTAAAAGGGTAAACGACTCTAAAGTCAGCTGGAGTGTGGGGCAAGCAGTGGTGGTGCTCCCCTGGTGTGTGGCTCCCACATCTTCTGCCGTTGTGCAGTGTTGGTTAGAAAACTCACCTACATGAGAGCAGGTGGAAAACCACCTCTGTCATATCCCTTAGCTGCCATTGGCATTGTCATCACCTTGAAGAGACAAGATTTGTTATGTTCATAACCTCACTAGAGGACAAAATCAGGATACAAGTGAGGCAGAGGTAGGATTTAATTTTCTGCCTGCAAAAGGTGTAAATCTCAGACTTTTCACTTCCAGGTGGATATCCCAACATATACAAGTGCTTAGAGAATAATCACCCTAGCAGTCCAGACTCATAGAGAGGCTATTATCTCATCAACAGCATCCTATTCATGTGGTAACACGGTTTCTGAGAAGTAAACAGAGCAAAGAAGGGGTTGTCAAAGGCTTCCAAAATGCAGATGAGACAAAAAAATCCCCAAGCAGCAGCAGGTGCTTTTACATGTTAGCACTAAAAACAAAAACAACAAACAAAACTTTTTTTTTCTGAATTAATATTGTCCATGTAACTATGAGAGAAAAATATAGCATTGATGTGAAGCATTATTACTTTAAATTTGTGAAACAAGCACTCTGTCCCCACCCACACATCCCTCTAAGTTAAAAAAATATTCTCTAAATTATATACTGATGACACTGAGACTCAAAGCCACCTAATCATCCTTGCTTCTCTGTCGTAAGAGGAAAGCTCCTATGACATGTACACCCATATATTCAGGATATCTATCAAGAAATTTAATAAAATAGAAAATGAAATTAAATACCATTTTTTAATCAAGAAATTAGTGTTTCTGCTTTTCTACCCATTTCTCAATGTGCAGTTTCATTTACTCTTGTTTCCTCTCTAGCATGTTTTCTTTCATTCCTCTTGTTAACTGTTTAATTTTACTGAAAATAAGGACTTTTTCCCTTTAAAAAAAAAAGGGGGGGGAGGGGAGTAGGGGTAAAAACCATTTACCGCTTCTTGCATCTCCTTAAACCTCAACATTTTTTTCCCTGTGTCAACCATTTTGTAACTGAGATGAATTCGTCTGGTACTCTTCCTTTACAAGTAATAGTCCAGATCTGATGATCTTTTGGAAAACATTACAACTCATAACAGCATGTATGAGTTCATTACTTCCTCTCTCCCAGCTATATTATCCCATCACAAGAAACACAGTGACTTTTGAACCTGAAAACTTTTCCAGCCCTATAGGAGCTGATGAGCAGAGGATTTTTTGCTTTGTCTTTCTTTGTACTGAATCAAAATAGATTTAGCAACAGCTTGACCTGGAGATTGAACTGAATCATTAGGTAAAATTGAATGCTTGTAGAAAATACATAAAATAGTGTAGTAATATATAACGTAATGGACTCCTTCAAAAGCTCTTCTATATAGCTCTGCAGATGTTAAGGAGGTTATTTTGCCTCAGACTTTCATTCCATTTGTTCATTATTAAAGCTTCCAGATAAATTCTATGGAGACTTATTTTTAAAAAACCCAAAATTTTAGCATTGCCAATGCTAGTTCAGGATACTTAAGAGAAAGGAAAGACTAATTTTCTTTCTTTCTGAAATCCATTGATTTCCAAGAATTATTCTTTACCCCAATTAATATCTATAAAAGTATACCTTCTCCATACATATGCATGTACTTTCACAGATTTCTGAGGTAGCACTTTAAAATATTACTAAGAAAAAACAAAAAACATGTTGTCTTCTGTATAAGATACCAATTTACCTGTCTGACCTACTATCAAGTATTTCATTAGTGTCTCACTCATAGCATGAAGTGTTCTTTGGATATAGCATGCATGAGTTATTTCAGGACAAGATATCATAGTTAAAACACTTCTCACATCTCTTAATGACTTGGCGTAGTGGAGAATCTTCCATAGATCAACTGATGGTAGGCATATTTCTCTGATTATTCGGTGGTGATATTTTAGTTGTTATTCACTGGGAGATTTTTTACTGATTTTTGGGTTTTTATGCTGGCAGTTGTGATCAGGTGAAAATGCTTCTGGTATGAATCACGAGTATCATCAAACCTAAACTGCCAGTTCTTGGGCAAACTTGTACAAAGGTTTCTGTTCGAATTTTATCAATGAAACTGAAAGATAAGAGACTAGACTACCTGTTCCTGATCATAAGGACACATAATTTTAATTAAAGTCCCTTGTTTTTTTGTATATTATTTTCAGCTCTTACTGTCTTCTCTACTTCAAAGCTAACTGGCTTTTCTGGCAGGCATAAAGAGTTTTTTCTCTCTAAAATGGCTTATAGTCAAGTAAAATAAGAGAGAGTTCCTTTGGCTTGAAAAAGAGATTATTAGTCCTCCATGTTATGATGATAGTCAAGCTAAACTGCGTGATTAATTCATTTTTTGAGCTAGAGAAGTTAACCAGATGGACTCTTAAAGTCCTTCCAGATTATTAAAGTTTGAGTCTTGCATCCTGTTTCTCATCTCCTCCTTTCACTGAAGAACAACTTGTCTCTTAGCCTTAGCACAGCGAAGATTCCCCCTTCTGCCAGGATCTCTTTTTTTCCTGCATCTTCTGATAAGTTGTACAAATACACCAATACAAACCAAAATATCGGGGGGTGGGGGGGGTGGGGGGGTGGAATGGGGGGGCGGAAAGAGAAAAAAAAAAGAACATACCACTAAAATAATGTTTGTAACAAAGACAAGTACATTTGGTATCACAAGCCTGTTGTACTTACCAGATGCTAAATAACTGGAAATACCTGCAAAGCCACCTTTTAACTTACGTTTTTATGTCTCCTATAGGAAATTGTTTAACTGAGGCTTGTATTTTTCAAAAGCTTTCTGCCATTTTTAATGGCAGCCACCTTTTTGTATGTATTTGCATGTTCTAAATCAAACCAAGAGGTGAAGGTGTAATCAAAAGATCTTTTTTCAGCTCTTTGAAATTACTACGCTGAGCTAAAATCAATGTTCTATCAACAATCTCTATCAACAATACAATACAAAAAGTATTCAGGCTGCCCTGATATTCTTTCTCTGTGCTCTCTTCTTTCCTTAAATCTGCCACCCATTCTATCTCAAAAACTGAAAATTAACTGAGAAACCATTGGTTAAAAACACTGATAATTATATTGTTTAGACTTAGCAGTGATTACCTATTGCCTTCTCACAGTCAAACTGGACTGGAGTTTGGTTTCTGTCAATGCTTTCTGAAAACCTGTATTTCCAGCTGTGAAATGACAAATAGCCAATCTTCATCCTATCTCACCCCCTGAATTTCCCAGAACTTTCAGATGTGAAAATTAAATATCTTGTGTCTACAGGTTCTTGTCTTAATTAAGACTTTTAACTTTTTTAGTAACTAATTGTGGAGAGATGCAATGTCAATATAAGTATGGAGGGGAGAGGAAAGGAGTAGACAAAGTGTGGGAAGAGATCAGTTGACAACAACCCTAATACTCAATAATTTTCTATTTTTTGCAGATAAAATACAAATCTTCAATACCCATATTAATATAAAACCCCTCTGACTAGCCTGAAAAATACATTGATCTCATTTTTACCACATCCTTACTGTGCTTCTCATATTGGTTCCGAGTTGGTGGTCAAAGATATCCGCTGCAATCACATATAGGCATGTTCCCTGTACTGTTCTCACAACAAACACATGTCCTCTTTCTTCCATGGGTGAGAAAAATCAACTACTTTTCTCCATGGCCTGCATAAGCAGATCTCAGTTAAGCTGAACAAGTTGTGCTGTGTGCCCCTGGAGAGCTGGTTGGAGAACTGAATTATGTATCAATTAAGTATAAAGATGATTTTCCATCCCCTTTAAGCTTTTACATTTTTTTTTTTAAGAAGGTCCATGTGAGAGTATTTATCTGTGAAAGCTGCTTCATTTTAGCATGTGAAAATCAGCCTCTAAAGCCAGACAGTGATGTATCTGTAACTACCTTTATAAAAAGAATCTTCTAGTACCCAGCTTAGAAATAGAACAAGATTAGTGATACTTTAGCTTTAAAACTGTCCAATTATTTTTTGCAGTATATCTTAAGTTTTCAAATTATTCCAGGGTACAGTGTTTCCTAACTGGCAAAAAGATTCAGAAAAGTGCTTTCATGAGATGTTCCTCAAATAATTAAAATCTGTAGCTGAGGGCCTTGTCCTGTCCCTGCATTTATAAAAGAAGGGTGCCCATATTATTTATTTACCTGCTTTTTAGATACATTCTTTAGCAAGTAAAACTGCCTACAAAGTAAGTAAACTCCCTGTAAGTTTTCATCATCCCTCATTCTAGCTGTTGCTTTAGGTACCTTTGAAGAATTAACTGGAACTGCTGTCAGTGACAGAAACCAGTTTATTGTACAAATAAACTTCAATTTTACTCCCAGGAGTTGAAAATGAGAATAAAACTGTTTCTTTCAAACAAATGATTTTTTTACTCTGTTAGGATGCAACCTTCAGCTGAATCACTGCTGTGAGTCCTGTGTTATCCAGAGGGAAGTTAATCAGCTTTCAGTAGTGCTAGAAGCATCCTGTTGCAGTCCTGACACTATCAGCAAGTGACAGTGAGTCTGATGATGTAATCCTAACTTTGTGTTACACTGTTACATCAGAGTACCTGCCTACACAGGTACAGGGGCAGAACAACTGCATTTCCAGCTCCATCATCAGATGTTGGTACGTAATCCTCCTCCAGCCCCTTGTAGCTCCAGTGCAACATTAATTTTGCAACATTAATTATGGCAGATAAATATTCTGTGAGAAAAAAGGTTGAATGCAGGAGTTATTAGCACATGTTAACTTCTATCTGAAATCAATATATATTTTCATATTTATAAAGACCACAATACAATAGATGATCATATTTCGAATTGTGCTTTGGAGAAAAATGTGCCATTTTTCCTTACCATTTTACTTATTTCACACATAAAATTAAATTTAAAATTAAGTCTCAAGAAACATTGACTTAAAAATACCAAGCACAGAGAAAGAATATTTTATGCAGAAGAAGAAATTTGGAATTGTGAGTTGAGTAGGACTTGAGGGGGAAGGGGTTGTTATTTCAAGAGCCATAGAATATCCATAAGGCTGAAAAGAAAATAATAAGGATTACAATAGTTCTCACTCTTTCTTCATACCACTTCAAAAATCTGCAAATAAAAATGAGGATATTTGCTGTTAGGAATCTGAAATTTAAGGACACCAAAGAGGCACCAGCACTACACCATTTATATTAATACTCCTACAGGAGCTAAAATCTTTTTTTTTTTTTTTTTTTTTTTTTTTTAATGGGAGACTTCTTCAGGCAGATATTACAAAGAATTCTGAAAACAGAAGCACAATCAGGCCCAGGGCCAACAGCCTGAAGCATGACTCAGTCAAGGGACATCAGATCACAGATCAATATCTCTGATAAAAAGAACAAAAGCAGAATTAAGCAGGCTGCATACAGGCAAAGTAATGAGTAGCAATCCTTTCTTAGCCTGAGTCTGAAGAAGAAAATAAATTAATAACTATGAGACAAATGTCATATGTTGATACTATTGCTATATTCTTCTGGGGGAAAAAAAATCCTTTAAAAGTCAAGCTAGGACTGTGGTGTTTAATGCCTCCCTATTAACGGTGAGCCTTAGTGATCTAATGGCATGTTCAGACTCTATAACTACAGACCCACATACATAACTCTACCCACATGAATAGTCTCAAAGATTTCAACAGGATAATACATATAACAAATGCACAGCCAATATTCATCTGAAAGAAATAAGTACACTGTAGCATGAATAAATAATGCTTAATGAAAGGTTGGGTTTGAGGCAACCTTAATCAAAGAATCACAGAAAGGCTTGGGTTTGAAGTGACCTCCAATATAATCGAGTTCCTGCCATGGGCAGGGATGCCACTCAGTAGATCAGGTTGCTCGAGGCTCCATCCAGCCTGGCCTTGAACACTTCCAGGGATGGGACAATCTTATTAAGAAAAAAAAAAAACAACAAACAAATAAAAATAGCAATTGTTACCAGGTCATTTGAAAGACCAGCGTGTTAAAACGTGAACAGGCACGATTTGATAGAGTGACTTCTTTTTGCCTCCATCACCTCCGCTGCCACCTCTGAGGGAAGCGAAGCTGCAGGACCCCCTCTCCCTGGTACATGGCTCTCCAGTATAAGGGATCATCTGCTGTCCAAACAGCATGCTTCTCCCACTTCAAGTCTAGGCTATGAGACCACAGGAACAGTAGGCACTGAAAAGGGAAGTTCCTTTTTCATTTGAGAGAAATATAACACCATTCCACATTAAATAAGCATTGTGGTTACCAATCTCCTTTGGTTTTGAACTTGCCTTAAGCTGCTTTTAGAGAATTATTTCCTTCTTTGACAATTTGCTGGCATCTTGCTAGTATGGGTGAAGTCATCACTAAATTCCCTTCTCAGGACTCACTCTAAACCCAATGGGAAAGTAAACACCTTTGCACAATGGTTTTTTCGTGCTTGTGTATTCCTCTCGTTGCTTTTGCAACACAAGCAGCTTTGCTCAGCAGCAAATCCTATTCAAGCAGTTATTGTGATTGCCTGCACTAACATGAGACACTCATTTAAGAAGATTACAAAATAATGATGAAATTGCAGCATTACTGCATTGTAAATCTCATCAGTGAGGACAGAGAGAAGCTCTCAGAAAGTAACAGATTGCTATTTCAACTTTCTCCATTTCCATTATCTGACTTCTCTGAGCACAAGGAAACTAAAGACATTTATATTTTAAACAATTAAATATTTCAGAGGTAATTGTATATAATGCCTATATTGTAGTTTAGAAGTTTAGTTTCACCCCAGAGTTAACAAACAAATAGCGGATGATTAAAATTATGTTTACTGTGCCAGTAACTTGTTTCATTAGCTGTATGTTGGCACTTTAAATCACCTTGCAAAAGCTGGGCATCATCAGCTTGTGCACTGGGCATTTTTGTACAATGTCAAGTATTTGGACTGGAAGTGCTTAAAGCTATGAAGTGTCAGTCTGTCGAAAGACTCAGTAAGAGATCCACTACTTTAAAATTATATACTGCTAACAAATATTCAAAACAAAGTCATGAGTTCAGTTTGATTACTATAACCAGGTTGGGGAGAGACCAAATCCATGGCTTTTGAATGTTGAATTGCTTTTACTTCTCAGCTAAGAGGCTCAGGTTCAGACAAAATTGAAGACTACTGAAATTATCTAAAACTTCATCCTCATCATACAAGCAAACTGGCTGATCTTGCTGCAGGACACCCTCACTCCCTGCAATATTCTCAGCAAAATATTTCCCTTCTCTTTCCCCTAATTCCACACGCTTTAGAGGTTTCTATGTTGTACTGTGGTCATGTGATCTGCTATGAAAGTGGGTAAGCTGGCTGCCTGCAGGCCAGTGTAGTAAATCCTTAAAAAATAGGAGTAGTAGTTCTTCTCAGCTTGGATGTACTGGCACTATTTACATCTCTAGCATCCTAACAGTGTTGTGAGTTACAGAGAATACTCAGTGGGTCTCACTTGGCCCAGACATCTTTTGTGAGGCAGTTTATATAATCAACTGAGAAATTTATGCCCATATTCACAAGTGGTTCATACAATCAGGCTATCATGCAAAGTATTAAACACATTACCATATGTATAAGGCTTTATGTATGGATTTATATATACATTAATACATAGATGTGTATTAATTTAACATATTTTCTGAAAAGGGCAAATCTATATTATATATAGATTCATACATAAATATGTTTTAATATAACATACTTTATGAAAAGGACAACCCTGAGCAAGTGAAATCTTTCTCCTATTGAAGTTAATAGTAAATAACCTCAAAAGTAAGTCAAGTTTGGGACATAATGAGAAAGATTTCTGGACTTATTTTCACAATTAAACCTAAGTGAGGAGCTTTTTGGGGTGACATTTCTGCCGAAGCTCATGGATAAAAGCTATAATCCACTACCTTTGTCTCTGCATTCCCCCTTGGAGTAAGGTACGTACTCCAAGGACAGGAGTCTCCTAGAAAAACTGCATGTCTTGTGTGCAGTCAGAAAAATAAAATCTGAAAACAAAAATTTCATTATCCTTCCCCATTTATCAGGAATACTCTAGCCACAAAGAGAGCTTCATCTGAGTTACCTGTTTAGTTAAATTATCTTGAAAGGATTTTTGTATTATACAGTTAGGTGAGAGCTGGGTTGCATCTCTCTTGTCAGTAAGGCAGCTGGCAGGAGCACATTGTACTCCTGGTGCATTGCAGATGTCTCTGCCCCCAGACCCTCCATTCTGGACTCGCAAAATATGCAAATGTTGTTAAAAAACTATTGACGCAATTTGCTAAACATTTCAGGAAGGTGGTGGTAGAATGTGCGTTTCCATAGCACTCACTGCAGTTCTCGTGGACAGCACTTGTCTACTAGGAATTTCATCTCATTTCCATCGAGAAAGGAAAGAGTGATTTCGATGCAGTCATCAGGCTTGAAAGAGACCTTAAAGACCATCTAGTTCCAACACCCCTGCATTGGGCAGGGACATCTTCCACTAGACCAGGTTGCTCAGAGTTCCATCCAACCTGGCCTTGAACACCTCCAGAGATGGGGCATTCACAGCTTCTCTGGGCAACCTGTGCCAGGGTCTTACCACTCTCACAGTAAAAAATTTCTTCCTAAAACCTAATCTAAATCCACTCTCTTTCAGTTTAAAGCTGTTCCCCCCTGTTGTCTCCCATTCCCCAGAGTCCTGTCATGGACATGAGACAATTGCACCGATTAGCTGGTAAGGAAATCCCACTAAGGACTTGCTTTTATTGTAAGGCACAAACACTTTTCAAATTCTTGGTCTGGTGATCTTATTCTTGTCAGTTTAGTTTTCAAGTAATTTGAGAAATCTTTATAGCTTAAACATATGCCTTTAAAATAACTTTTATAGCCAAATTTTAAAACACCTAAACTTTTTTGGAAAAAACTTCATATTACAGTTAGCGTATACTGTAGTTAAAAGGAGCATTTCACCCTAAATGTAAATGTTTTACATTTGAAAAACAAAGTTAAGCAAAACATTATTGTGCTTTCAGATTTCAAATGGGTTTTGGCAGATGACATATGTTCCCCAAAAACATACTTTGGGGACTTGGGCCTTGACAGAAGGAAAGCATTAAAAAGATGAGCAACCAAGTGATATATTCCATCTCTGTTTTCAGTAATGTTATAATTTGTAGCATTTACAATGACAACAAAAAATGAGTATTCACAAATCAACAGCTGTCCTTCTTTTCAAACTACTCTTAAAGCTCATCTCTGTCATGATGTTTACAAAAACTTGACAATGGTTAGGCAGATGATATTCTGCAATTGCCACTTATTCCAAAGAGGAGAATAATATCATCCCTACCTAGAATTTCTTTTATCTTCTTTTTATATCTGTCTTGGTGAATAGGGACTGTATTTTCCTCTCTGTTCCAAAAGTATGTAATAATGATAGAGACTCTAGATATCATCAATATTAAAGAAACAAGAAATAAAATAATGTTTATTTTTACACTAAAGCACATGTTCTCAGTTATAAACAGTTTTACACAGCAAATGGCTCCTGTATTTGCACTAGGTAATATTTTACCTAATTATGAATAGTTATGAAATTACATCTAATTGTTTCTCTTAGGTAACTATATTATGTTAAACAATTTGATGTGTGAAACCAGATTGAAGTGTTGAAATAAACCCACCAAACCTGTCTCTCCAGGTATCACGGGAATGCTGACATTAAACTGCAGATCGGAACACAATTAACAAAAAAGTATTTCCAGCATAACTCCAGACGTCATTTTCTGGATACATCACAAGAGAATTTCAGGCAAATAAAGAACTCTTTATGTGTATGGTTGAGATTCAACTATATCAAAGCAGGTAGTTTTCATCAGCTGCCTTAAAATCCCTTAGCTATTGCTGTTTCCACATATCTGCTGTGTCCATATAAAAACACACTTGATACCAAGACTAGTACAACTACAGCTCCAGGGGAAGAGGCAGAAAGATTCATCTGTCACCTTGTCTCCGCCTAGTACAGATCTATCTGATAGGTGCTCTCAGAATATCTTATCATGCTGGATTTCTTAACAGAGAAATCATGAGGAAACGTGGAGGTGAAAAAAGCTGTCCTAAAATTCCAGTGCTTCAAGAACCCTTTTGAATGCTGGAGAATCAGCTTCTAATTTTGCTGAAATTTGAAACTCCTCTCTCTGGGACAATACACCAGCCCAGTCCTCTGGCCATGGGTATGGTCTAAGAAAACTGGATTTCTCCAGTTCTGAATGCTTGGGGACAGGGAAGGCGGGGAGGGGGGGGGGGAAATGGAAATACATTCTCCATCCATCTAAAAACCACACAGTGATCAGATGATTCATATCAGTGAAGTGTTAGAGAGCTATGTAGAATATTCTAAAGATAAAAATCTCCTCTGAATATGTATATAGAAGCTTGAATGATTTTTTGAGTACTTCAACAACTTCAGCAGTAACCCGTGAAGCACTGGGCTGGAATTGTTCAAACGGTAGCTAATATTCAAATAACCCATCAAAACTGTGTTTCCAACAGACTGGCATCATGAAAAGAATTTTGGATAAAGGGGAACAGATGAAGAGAAATAGCAAAAAGAACTCAGAGGAGCTGTCAAAGTCCCCCAGGACAGTTTTAGACAGAATTAGGACACCATTTTCAGGGAAAGTTGTTGTTATGGACACTGAAGGCTCAGTCCCAGCTCTGCATGAAGAAAGCAGTCAGAGAGGAACCCGACTGTTCCACTCTGATCAGAATTAAATTTACATTCATTTTTTTCTGTAACCTGTGGATTCCAAATTTTAAAGTAGAAGTCAAGCCTCAGACTGGACTTCAATATTGGACACATGTCCAGGTGAAAGGGGAAAAGCCTGGGGAGCTCTCTCCCTAGAAAATCTGAACAAAACTGGGATATAGAGGCACACAGAGGACAGCAATCTAATTTCAGAGATGCAAGAGTTAAAGAACAACACTGAGTTAAATACTGACAGATAGCATTGGGTAGCTGCCAGTACAGGTAGGGAGATACCATCTGGGAGGTGTTAAGTGTTACTTTGGCAAAGTACATCCCCTTTACAAAGAGGTGGTGGCACACAGCAGGTTCACAGTCTTAGCATGGTGTTTCAGAGCTTATCTCAGCATCCCTGGCTGCTGAATCCCAACTATAAATCACAGCACTGACTTGTACCTGATTTTCCCATGTCTTTGGTGAGTGCTGTAGGCACTTTCTCTTACTTTTCCCCTCCTCCACAGTCTTCATGGCCCAAAGCTTGGCATAATTAATCTTTGATTAGAGATTAAAAACAGCTTTAGAAGAAGGCAGATGGTTCCCAGAATACCACAGACTGTGATGTTGGGATATTCTTAGTGAAAGCAAAAACCTTCTAAATTCTGCACCAAATAGACTGAAATTTATAAAAATTCCAGTGGGACACAGACCACAGATGTAGATGATTCTTTTTGCAATGAAAGGGCACAATATAATCTGGCATGGAGTCCAAGGGGTACTTTGGCACAGCTGGATTAAGTATGCAGAGAAGCTGGACTTTGACTTCCAGCATTTCCTAATGGTTAGCTTCAGATATTTTCCCACTCAGCCTGCTATTGCCTCTGTATTACACTCTTAGCACCAGCCAGTGTGAGGTTACTCAGCAGCTCGGGTATCCATGGTTTGACAGGCGATGCAGTGTCCGTAGTCTGAGAGATGATACAGCAACTCCAGTAGCTGGAGCTCTTTGCCAGTACTCAGTCACTGGTTTATGCTGTAGTGATATGACAAATGTTTTGAATGATCTGTATAGTAGGTATTATTGGTTAAACAGTCAATTTATCAAATTACTATATTTCCAGATTGTTGAGTCAATGTACTCTGGCTTTCTGACAGAGTGGGAGTGGAAGGAGGAGAGTAAATATTTCTCTTAGTAAGAACTAAGAGACTGAAGAGACATCATTATAAATACACACAGAAATACAGAACACTAGAAAGCAGCAACCAATTAAAGCCCTTATATCTCTCTGCTTCTTATCTCTATCTCAACTCTTATCTTATAAAACCTTTGAATAGAAAAGGAAAGACTATTCTAAAGGCAGTAAGTGGAGTTCAAGGTAGATAAGTGATTATAAAGTCTCCAAAGGCACCCAGGGCTCTCAGAAGTAAGGATATAATTTAGATGTTGATAATCTACCTCTGAATGCTCAGCCACAAAACTCTCCACATTGCTCTAGGTGATCTAGAGATTCTGGCAGCAAGAGAGTCACCTCGGTTCAGAATCCCACAAAATTGCCCTCTTCCTTTCAGGGAAGGGAGTCTTGTAATAGCAACATACTGCAGGGCATGGAGCTGGACAAAGACACTTGGCCTTTCAGTAGTAGCTCACACCTGAGGCTGGTCAGCCTGGAGTACTCACACAGATTTGATAAAATGAAGAAATGGTGCAAATGCTACTTTCAACAAAAGAAAGAACTCCAGTAATTTAGGTCAGTACTTACTGTATTACTTTTTAACAGAGGTTCACTGGCTAAAGGCCAGGTAGATACCTACAACAAGCACAGGCACAAAACTTACTTGTACTTCTTTAAATCTGCCTCTAAAATTACACTACAATAAAACATGGCACAGTGATGTGTTGAACTGCAACAATAATTTCCCTAAAACCAGATCTGGCAACACACTCTACATTACTGGCTTGTACAAACACCTCTTCTTCAGGTGGTTTAATGCACCATTCAACAAGTCATTGCAGGCTGCTGTGAATTATTTGTGCATATTTCAGGCAGTAGCAGCTAAGATGCCTCACAGGCCTACATGTAAAACACAGGGCTGCACAGTTCCTGGGAGAAATAAGTCCAGGTCATGCCAAGATACTCCTTGTATGAAAGGAAGAAAAGGAAATGTGAAGTATGAATTACACTTTAACAAAGTGCAGTTTAATATTACACTTTAGTAATTTAGTAAAGTAATGCTTTAGATTTAGAGTATTTTCTTTCACCGACTAGTTGAAATTCACAGACCAGTCCCAATCAAAGTAACTGACTGCAAATAATGGTGCTTCAGTTTATGTTTTTTTCAGCCTCAGGATGGAGTAAAAATGCTTTATTTAGAACCAATTTTCATTACAACATGACAAAGGGGAAGAGAGTTTTATGTATAAATAAAAATGTTAAAGACAGCAACTCACTTGTCTTATCCAAATGCCAATTAGATTGGGCTGAATTTGAATTTGAGAGATGGATTTGGGTTGAAGCCCAAAGGTTTTCAAACTCTTTCAAACTCATGCAAATTTAGTCACCTCAAGAAACAAGTTTTACCTGTTCTCAAAAGCCTTCTGGCTTTCTGGATGAAAATCTGAATTTAGCCACTCTGAAGAAATGTGTCATGGAATTTAGACAAAAATCTTAATGCAAGTTCAGGCATTTAAACATATTAGAGCTGAAATACCATGCAATGCTGGTCATGAAATTCTAGCAATCTTTGACTATTGGCTCGTTCACAACAATAAAAAAAATAAAGTTATGAGTTTCCCAGAATCCCACTTAAATAGTTTAAGTATTAGGAAAACTAGTGAGTCAGAATGCTGTTGAAAAAGAAGGATGTGTGTTTCAGAGAATTTGTGTATGCAAAAACTTCTAAACTTGAATTTACAAACTTTAAATGGATTTTTAAAATACTAAAATTTTTATGGAGATCTAAAATCTCTACTTCTCTCTTCCTTCCCTCCCTCCCTCTGATATTGCCTACATCTTCTGAGCACAACACCTAAACCTTTTCTCTATTTAGCTTTAATGAACATTAAAATAAACCAATTCTTCTTTGTAGAGCCAAAATAGTGTTTCAGAGTGAAACTGGAACTCACTCAAAACTGTTGAATTGACTTGCAATACGTCCATGTTTAATTAAGGTTTCTGCAAGTGCAGGTGTTCCAAAACTGTCCAAAACGTGACCTGCTGAGGAAATCAGGCAACCAGGGTCAGAGATTTTAATTGGAAATTATTTTGTCCACTAGGAAGATAGAAGAGAAATGTAGCAGAGAGGTGGCTCAGAGAGAAAAGCATTACCCAGGCAAACTCTGGTGGGACAGTGCTGCAGGGGATACGCCCATTGGGAAAGGTGGGAGTAGCAAGCGTTGGAGCTGTGACCAAGCATCTCCTCTCCTACTGTGTCCAGGCAGACACCTTTTTGTACATTTCTGAGAATGAACAGGAGAGCACCAAAGGTTAATCAAGTGTCACAACATGATATACAGTGCCTTGACCACTGTTCACCTCTGCAGGTCGGGCACGTGACAAAGAAGAGACTGTCAAAAGCCTGGGCACTTTCAGTTATTCACATCCCCTTCTCCTGAGTATATAAGTGCACCAAAAAAAATCCAAATGCATTTTTAGTCATCTTCACACTGCATGCATGTACATTTATAAAAATACACACACAGACACACACACGACGTCTCTTTGGAAGTCATAAAAACAGATAAGCCATTCTTAGCACCGCTCCAGAGCCTTCTGGAATTACATCACTCCTACACATGAGCACTCAGGGATGTTGTTGCAGACCAGTTCACTTTGTAGCACAGCCTTAGCCAAGCAGGGGACAAGCAGGAAACAAAATTGGGTCCTTGCTCCAGAGCACCTGCAAGTAAAACACAGGATGGCCTCAAGTTGCACCAAGGGAGGTTTAGATTAGATGTTACAAAAAATTTCATGGAAAAGGTTGTTAGCCACTAGAACAGGTTGTCCAGGGAAGTTGTGGAAGCATTCAAAAAGTGTTGGAATATGGCACTTGAGGACATGGTTCAGTAGTGAACACAGTGGTGGCACTTGGCTAACAGTTGGACTGGATAATCTTAGTGGTCTTTTCCAACTGTAACCATTCTATGATTCTAAGAACTAGAGGAAAAATAAAGTCATGCAGGTACTGAAAAAATATAAACAAATATCCTGTTTCAAAACTTTTACTTTAATCTAGAAAGTGGAAACTTTTGATGGACATCAGGCTGTGTGTCCCTGGAATGAAATATGGATTTCAAAGAAGGCATGGAGCAGAAAAGACATTTTAAATATAATACTTTTCTCAGGAGGAATCTGTCTCAACAGCAGTTCATGACACTGCAGACTTTGATTCTGCTTTGACAAATATTTTCTCTAAGGTGAACTATAAGTTGCTTTAGTTTAGTTTTGTCATTTGATTTTTTCCATTTTTAGTTTATGTAGGAATTGCACTGAAATGGCAATCTCTATTTCCTCAAAACATTCAGAGATTGGACAATAAAGACCATTTATATCTATTAAACTGCTACCACTTATTAAGGTTATCCAGGCCACTAGCTCATGACAAAATATCTTGTTCAATGTAATTTTAATTTTGACCTGCAAGAAAAAGCAGAAGAAGATACACTTGAAAGAGCAGTGCAAGTTGTATTTCTTAATTAACTTTAAAGAAAGAAGAAGAAGAAGAAGAAAAAACTCCCAGTTATTTGTCCTTCTGACAAACTACTGAAAGATGCCCTGGTATTTTGTCTTTTTTTCTTCCAATTTTGAAATGGCCTGCAATTTTCAAGATTTTTTTGTTTTTTAAATTTTGTCTCAAGTTCTTGCCTTAAGTTGTTTGGTGGGGTGTGGGTTTTTGTGGTGTTTTGTGTTTGTTTTTTTTTTTTGGGTTTTTTTTTTTTTTTTTTTTTTTTTGTGAAAAGCAAGTTATCTCTTCATTTCACATTGCTTTGCAATCTCAAAATAGTCATCTAACACGAAAACACAGTCAGAGCTGTAACAAGAAGAGCTGCCAAGCTAGCAGTAAGAAATTCTATCCTCTACTTTCACCTTGCTGCTAAAATGTAAAGTACACAATTTTAAAACATTTTGTTTCAAACTGGATATTTGAATTTTAGATTGAAAAAAAAAGGTAAAACAGGCTGTTCCACCTGAAAAGCCTCAGTTCAGTCTCAATTCAGATTTTTTTCTCTCTAATACATCAAGTACAAGAAGAAATTATTTTCTTCTTCTGCCAACTCAGTCACTCCATTTTCACTTCATGCACAATTCTTATGGACTGCCATGTCTTGCTCCTCCAATTTTCTCCTTCCATTCCACTGCTGTCATCCCTTGAAGAAGAATGTAATGGCAACTTACACAGTGGTAGCAGAGAATGCTTTAATTTGTTGCTCTTGCTCTGTTTAACAAGAGATACTTCTTTTTCTACGAGTATGTTGAGCCTTTTCAAGTCTCCATTTGAGCTGTGGTGTTTTCTTCAAAAGTTCCCTAAAAGCTTATATGCGCGATTGTATCTTCCACTATTTTAACATTTTCCAAGAATCCAGAGCACATGCTTTCAGTTTTAATGGAAAACAAATCTTTTTTTCTTTATAAGACTATGGTTTCTGGTCACTGTATTTCAGGAATTTACAGTAGTGAAGTTATACCTACACGAAAAGTTGCCAGTGGTTGAGGCTGAAATTTACTCATTTACACCTCAAACAACAGCTGATATGTAGAACGATCTCTCAGTTCTGGACTCCAAATGCTTTAAGTGTTCTTAAAGGACTAGTCTAAAGGAGAAACAAGATGAAATAGTTCCAGCAAAATACATGAAAAAAAAAAAAAACTTTTGAGACACTACTCCAAATTAGTCTGCTGGATACGGTCTAGTGGAAGCTGTCCCTGTCCATGGCAGGGTGGGTGGAATGAGATGATTTTTAAGGTCCCTTCCAACCCAAACCACTCTATGGTTCTATGGTATGTTCTGATTTATCATGACATGGTATAATTGGAGATTTGCATCTTTTTCTATAAATTCACAAAGAAAGGCAAAAGAATGCAAGCACAGTTAAGAAAAGTAAAATGTCAAAAAGTAAAACCAAACTACTCTGTTTCCAGCACCATATAAGAAAGACTGTGATTCAGAATAGCAGTATTTCACAAAAAGGCATATGCAGAGTAATTTCTTTGCCAAACCTCTGTTTGGCACAAGACCACAGGGAAGCATTTCAGCTCCAGCCTCATTTTCTGAGTTGCAATTTGTGTATTCAATTTAAGGGCCAAGAATTTGATATTCACTCCTTCTCCAAAGAAACTAAGAATATAACTAAAGCATCTGAAGCAAGTCCCACTTCTCTACTCCCCAATGCAGCATCACTTTGTATCAAAGCAGGTGGTATTAATGAGACAGTAACTGATGATAATCTGTGTTGTGATGTTAGAATAATAAGAACCAATTAAACAGCCATAAAATTAAGGCTGCTGATGACACAACTGGTATCCCAGACCACTTTCAGAGCAGTTATCACGGTAATACGGCTTAAAATAAATTATCAAATTATAGTATTTGTTTCTGTTACAGAAGATAGATAAAGTCACAAATAACAGATCTTCTTGAGCATGATCAAATATTTTAAAACTAGTTTATTTCATGAAATTGCACATTTTGATGCAATTACAATCAAACTGTCTTCTTGGTATTTAAAGCTTACCGGTTGCTTCACTTAAGGAAAGAAATAGACAGATATAGGGATCAGCTGTGGAGCTGGTTAGTAAAACTTAAGCTTATTCCTCAGGAAAGCATCTATTCACCAAAAAAACCCTCCTAAAATGAGACAATAATAAACTGAATTCAGTACTATTGTCAGGATACCTGGGGCAGGGAGGAGAAAGGAAACTTAAAAGTTAAAAGACCATTTGAACACTTTCAAAATACCCACCCCCCCAAAAAAAAAAAAAAAAATACTTCTTAGCTAACATTAAGATGGTCAGGATTAAAGACTGTAAGGATGAAAAATATTTGTCTCCTACCCAGGAATATATTTGACTGTGGGTCTCAGATCAGGGTGGATTTTTTCTTATTGCTACTTC
Organism: Acropternis orthonyx; assembly: GCA_035583155.1. Lineage (NCBI taxonomy): Eukaryota > Metazoa > Chordata > Aves > Passeriformes > Rhinocryptidae > Acropternis > Acropternis orthonyx. Next base: position 8,116,748 of record JAWWEU010000125.1, read on the forward strand.
CCAAAGTCAGAAAAAGTACCGTGTTAGGAAACTAATGATTATCCTTCATGGGTCCAAAGAAATGAACAGTATTGTATTCGTATAATAAACAGCATAGACAAAATAAGAGCCAAGTCTTTTATTGGTTCAGCAGTTTAGGTGGGACATGGATTTCCTGGCAGAACTTGTTTAGACTGCCTATCTCCACATGATTAAACAGGAAGCTGCTGGTGGTAAATTTAAATATTCAAATGTGTATTTAAAGGAAGGGGAGATGAGAAGGAGAGATGCATCATCCACCAAAAGATGGTGGATGATGAAGAAGTAAATGAGGCTGTGATTCTAATACCTGGACATCTCCTGGGATCCTGGTTAGTCACCATACATGCTGTTAAGCACAGACCGCAACTCAAGTCTTACCCCTTCATTGTAAGGTCTTCTTATCCAGTTCTGTGCCCTCCTCACACACCTCAGTTCAGTAAATAGCACTGAGTGACATGCTGTAGGTTTTCCTTTCTATTGCCTTGGAAAAGCAGTGCTTTTGGACTCAGTCTGAGCCAGCAAGGAACTTCCACACACCTGTGCGCTATACACCGTACTTCAATACAAAAGCAAGAGTCAAGTTTTAAACCTACTATGTTTAGGCTTCTACGTGAGCCACATTAAAACAGAAACATCTCTTTTAGATACATTGCTGAAGTGAATAACGCTCTCATTTTCAAATCTAACTCATGTTCACCCCTTCTTGAATTTTGAATGCCTTTTGAATGACTCCTGACCTCAAGTTACAGTCTGTGTTCCTCTTGAATCACAAGTTTTAAGACCCCAAACCTTGCCCTTTCTGTTCTGAAAAATATTTTATCATTGGGTTGCTTTAAAGTCAAATTTGTAACATTTATGAAACAGGAAGGACATTGAAAAAATATTGAAACAAAAATATTTTTTAATTAATAATACAACTATTTAAAAATTTCAAATAATTATTGTATGATTTCTTTATATGTTGCTTAAAAGTACTTTTATTTTGGACAGAGAAGCATTCAGATCATCGAAACTCAGAATGAAAGATTAAATTGCAGTCCTAAAGTAGTTTATCACACATAGTTATGAACTTTTATGTACATATTATATCTGTGGTGAAACAAGGTCCAAATCGCTGTCCTAAGCCAATAGCTTACTTAGGGGGAATGGATGATAGGCTGTTCCATCAGAAACATGCCAGACCATCCTTACATTGGTACACTTTTTTACAATCAGGATTTTAAAGGCAGAATCCTACATATGCTCTAAAATAATTTTAACAACGCAATCATAAGGTAACTAGTAATCAAAACCTATTCCACAATGATGACTGAGCATTTTTTTCCTTCTAATGGACAGCTAGAAGACTTTTCTTTATGATATTCAAAACTTTAGACAGCAGCAAAAGAAGTTTTCACCTCAAGAATATTGGTTAACAGCACATGAAGTCTTTATATGCCATGAAAGATAAAATTACCTGTTACCAGAGAACAACTTCTGTTAGTCATTGGTATAAAAAATGCTGGCTTGACATCTTTGAAAACTGAAACTATCAGCTTATCTATATGAAACTCACAACAGGGGCAGGAGCAATATAAAAATTCAGATCTCTTCACAATCATTATGACTAATTCTGATGAAGGATTATCTCATGCTTACATTTGCAGAAGGCTGTGATGTGCAGATTTTCACCCCCCCTCCCAAAAAAAAAAAGTGAAATAAAAATATTTCAGTTAGAGCTGCTCATGTTAAATATGCCTAACTATAAATTTATTAAGGAATGGGAGCATGATATATATAGGTACACCCACGCCCATGCATATAAGCAATGATACATAATCACTAACACCAGCTTCATTTGTTCTTTGAAGAACTCATTGAACCTTTACATATCAGTTTCTTCATTTGCAAATGCATGTTTTTACAGTTATTGGCATTCAGAAAAGTCTGTTACTCTTTCAAGTGCAGGAGTTCTTAAATAATCTGAGTGAGCACGATACAGTCATTTGGGAAAGGAGGAGTGGAAGAGAAGGAAAAGAAGGGTTATGATGGTGCTTCTCCCTAAGGACTTCTGCAGTTTAAATATTTTATTATGCTTTTTTTTTCTATGTTAATTTAACTTTTTAGCAATTTTATTTTAATTTAAATCAAATTAAATGCAATAAGATTTCACTAATGTTATCATTTAAATTTTAAATCACATTTATTTGAGGGCAAGACAGTGAAGAGGGGCACTTAGAAACATCAATATGCAGCCTCCTCTCTCTGTAGATTCAAGATCGCAACGAGCTACATTTTCATGAAAGGAGGGATATGTTCAGAGTCACCCAGGAAGACTCTAGAAATAAACAGTTGTTCATGTGCCTTCTGTCAGCGTACAAGTGAAATCACTGCCAAGTCCTCCTCCTTCCCCCCACAGACCAATGCCCTCTGGGCAGTCAGCTGGGGCAGAGCAAAGGAGATGCCCATGTCACCATCTGAAGTGTTTGGTAGCAATTCCACATCACTGCACTGGTATCTACTGGTAACAACAGAGGAAACCAGTAGCTGCTGGCTCTGATGCTGAAGCAGACCCAGTGCTGCAGCCAAAAAAGCCAATATTGTCAAAATCTGAGGTGAGTATACTAAGTAGGCGCGATATCTTAGCTTCTGGAGCTGCTCTTGCTCCGCCTGCATAAAAACTGGCCTGGGAACAGTAGATCACCTCTGAAAAGTCTCTTGCTGTATGAACTGTGAGTACACTGAGTTACTAAAAAAAATCCCCTTTTAAAGGTTGCAGTGACCCTTTGACTCTAAAGTTTCATTGCATATGAATGAAAACTTTTCCCACCTTACTCCACCAGCTCTATTACCCCATCCCTTTCTTTAATGAAGTTTCCTCTTTTTTGTCTCCTCTCAGTTCAGTGGCAGTTGACATCTTAAAAGATAGATGTAGAAACCTGCAGAACACCACACTAAACTTTCATGCTGATAGACACCTTTTAAAGATTTGAGTGCAGTCTGTAGACTCAACCAATAGCAAGTTGTGCTATCATCTTTACAAATGAATAATGAATTTCACATATCCAAACATCTATACAGGACACTTATTGTTTTGTGGTCAAAAAGGACACCGGGGACCTCCTCTGACTCCCCTTATACAGATCCTCTGTCTGAAAAATTCACAAGGATCTGCAGAAACCACATTCAATTACAGAGATTGAAACTTTTTTTCTCTTTAAATTACGGCAGCAATGTCAAAGGCAAACTGGAAGTTCTTTAAAACACAAGGCTCCCCTTCTGACACACCAAGTAACTTCACAAAAATCATGTCTCTGACCTCATTTCATGCATTTTACATTACTTTCACCGCCTTAGTGTCGGGCACTGGGGTCATTGAAGTACTTCTGATTTCTTTCCTGTTCTACTTGATTCTGTAGCACCTCCTCAGCTGCACAGACTTTTGGGCACATAACAGAAACACATTTCTTGAGTTGATCAGAAGGCCTTTATGATAAAATCTGCAGGGTTCATTATTTTTTACGTTACTGCTATGCAAATACATTTCTGCATTGTGGGCTATTGGACTGAATTTCAATGTTGATCCAAGCAACATCACTCCAAAGTTAATACGATAGCTTATGAAAGTAGAAAATTATTCAGAGTTTAGAGGTCTATAGGTCTCATAATGAAACTGGTAGAAAATCATGCAGCATCACAACGTGCAAAGCAGCTGCTGCATTTAAGTTTCACTTTTGCATAGAAAAAGAAGCTAATGCCAGTTGTGAAGTTCAAAGGACTGGCACTGTAGACAGGAACAGCTGAAGAGATATCATCATTGCTTTTCAAATGTTATGTATGCACAGGAGAAGAGAGAGGATTTCTTTGTGAAAAAATTAGTGTACTATAACACATATGCAGTTGGAGGAGGGAATTTATAGAAATTAGATCAAAGACACTGATCTACATCTTGTTTATGACAGCATATAAAAAAAAAAATCCATTCATACTCCCATCAGTACATAGTACCAAGCTTCCTATAATAATCAGGGATATATTCTTCTGCTATTGAGCATTTCAGTGTCAATACTAGAACTGTACATTTCCAGTGTTTCAGTTATATAAAGGACACAAGCATATCACATATCTTTCAAGGGGGGAAGAGTTGTATAACGTGACTGTCTGGGTAGGTTTTATAATATCTTTTCTTGTTGTCTCTTCATTTGGTACAAGAATTTAATAGTTTCTCCCATCTTTCCCTCATAACAAAAAACTCTTTGGTATAATTACAGGTTTATTGTGTCCTTAAACCATGAAAAAACAAAACTGAATTTGGCATTGCATGATGATTCTCAGCCTTATCATTTCAACCTAAATCTAAGGAGACAGCAAATCCAACATTTATGAAATCTAGGATGTGTCAGAAAAACACATGCCATTAAAAGAGATTGTTTGGTATCATTTTATCTTGGTATTTCTTAGAAATATCACACATGAAGCACAAAGTTGAGCTCCATCCCTTTGCTGCCAATTCTCTCTGACTGATATGGGGAAATAAATGGAAGTATCAGCATCTACAAGAACGTGCTTCTGCCACTTTTATCTCTGAATCATGGTTTCTTTCCTTCAGTTCAACTACCCAAGTTATAGCAGAATAATTTTGTACACTTTGTGCAATACTGAAAAGCTTTTCTGTCTCACATTTGCATATCTTTTGGCCACTTTTTTTAAACTTATGAAGTTATAACATTATCATAGTTTTGAGCTTCTCAGCAGTAAGGAGAAAAAAACCCTCATATGGTCTCTGCTAGGAGACCAAGGATATAGAGGGAATAGATGCAGCAGCAAAATGTACAGTAATTGCTTTAGGGCTTTATCTTCCTGGCTTTGCTATGGAAAGGCCTCATACAAATAACGTGATTAACTCATGTTATAGATCATTCATCAAAAAAACAGAACTTCACCAGTAACAGCTCACCTGAGGAAGGGCTGCTTTTGGAGACACTCACTGTTCATGCATTCAAGACCTTCACAAGTAGGAAAAGCAAAAAAAAAAAAAAAAAAAAAAAAAAAAAAAAAAAAAAAAAAAAACAACAAAAAAACAAAGAAAGTACATGCAAGCACTTCTTTTCTTGTCCTTTCTCAGAAAAACTGAACCAGTGGGTTGCACTGAGGTCTACATAAGCCAGAGACACCCACAGCTACAGCAACAACAGAAAGATGTGTTGCAAGTTGGTAACAACTATGGGAAAATCCATCTAGCAGAGGCTGAAATTTCATTCTTGCACAGCAAAGGAAGGTGAAAAAACTCCAGTCAATTGTCACTTCTAAGTGCATATAGAAGCAACTGTACTTCCTTACAAAATGCATATTTAGAACAGATGTTCAAGCCAAAGCTCATATATCAGCGTGGGTAACAGGTCAATTTTATCTTCAATTTTAGAGCATCTAGAGTTTGATTTAACGTAATAGCAATGAGAGATGCAGCACCACCAGCCGTAGAGCAGAAAAGGCTGAAATATTTCTCATAAAAATGTCAAACAAATAGAAATTGTTCAAATCACATTTGGTCTGCATTTTACTAGCACAATGAAATTACACATTACTTCCAGCACTAATCACCATGAGAAAAAATAAGAAGTTCTTTTATGGCTGGCTGGTATGTTTCTTTATCCCATTGCTACATACCTATGTAGTCAACTCCTGATATTCAAATTTATATGTTCCTTAAATCAAGTTTTTGCTGCTCAGATATTTTCAAAGTAGGAATATATTGCTTTTTAATATAGGCAGGGGCAATGTGTTCTGCCAAGTCTTTTCTTAGATTATCATCAGTGCGTTTTCTGGAGAGACTGATCTGCTAAGATTGTTCTCTGCTGTTGGATCAGCATAGCCTTCTGAGCCTTAAGAGTATGACATTCAAGGGAAGTGAACACATTACCTCCACAGCTCCCATATTCCATTGTATGTGAACTAAATAAACCCTGAAGAAATAGTTATGACAGCAATTGGCTACACTGCAAAATTTAATTTCATCTCATTTAAATATGACTAAAGAAATTAAATACTTCCAAAGCTGGTTCATCATAAGTTTCTTCTTTATTTGGTGGCTTAGGAAGTCTGAGGCACAAACGTACCCTCTGTGAATTCATGAGAAACAACTTTCCACTGCCACCTCCTCACAACAAAAGAGCAGAAGCCAGAAAGACACCATAACACCCTGAGGAAATTCTTACTTGGAACCACTTCCTTTTCAAATAGTATTTGTTGTGGGCTATCAGCCGTTTTCTAGACCCATGTAACAGAGCATGAGGTGTTTGGTAAATAAAGCCTGCAGACTTTGAAGTACACTCCCTTTATTGTGACTAGTACATTGTAATTAAATATCTTAAAGGATATGTTGTAAAATTTTAAAATGTATTTTAATATAGTGTACTTATAAGTGTTACCAATTACAAAAGAAATGTAAACTGTTCTGCATATGTTACAATAAGGGAGAAGTTATTTTGCTCACTGAGAGAGGAATGAAGAAAAAAATACTTTTGTTCCTTCTTTTTAAACCTTTTCTCTGCTAGAACAAGTAGTGTCATAATAAAAGCATTTAATGGCACTATTAACTCAACCACCTAAAACCAGAATCTATATTAATTACATTCATTATGCTTAATTGAACATAATAATCTAACAATTCCTTGTACACTAATTAATAAAACAGCATGTCTTCTGGATCAGAAATGCATTAATTTATTTCTTCCAAAGGTAAGATATTTAGGGGTCAGAGAGATTTCATAACTTCCGTGGTTACTATAGTTGGACAGACTACATTTGCAATCACAGTGACTTCGGAGCAATGGATCTCTTCAGTGAAATTGAAATTTTTCATATCTAATGTATTAGTCATTTTTTGTCTCCTTGGTTGACATTTGAAGGGAAAGATATGAATCAGTAAGGTCATTTCCATAAAAACACTGCATGGAGTTACAAAAACTCTAAAAACTCACATCTATATGTAATTTTCTATAAGGCTGCATTTTTATATAGTGGTGTTCAAGTATACAATGTCGTCTCCTTAAGGAGGTAAAGAATTAAGCATTTATTTGATAGGTCAGAAGCCTGGACAGACCAGATGCACCATCCCCAAAAATGCATAAACTTCTTTCTCTTCCAGCAGCAAGCTCATGATTTGAGCTGAGCTGTTTCTCATCTGTTCCTCTTCTAGGCATGAGCCAGGCCTAATTTCTCCACCCTGCTCTTGCAAAACATGATTCAATAGATATTTTGCCTATGATTTCCTTGCATGAAGGACACAGCTGAACAAAAGCAAGGAACACTTTCATCCTGATATTATAGAGTCAGGATTATTCTCTGGTAGAGGAGACCAAAATAAAGATGACCCTCAGTCTGGGAAGTCATCCTAAAAGCTGAACAATGAACATCTCTAAAGCAGAATTATTCTCTAACCCTCTTATTAAAGGTATTATAATGTTTAACAATATTAAAGAAGCAATAGGCCAGAGGGAGAAAGCTCTCACCACTTTGTCATTTTGTACCTATGTAGATCTGCATCTTAAAGCATGCATTCCATTCCATTTCATATTGAATAAATAATTTCAATAATATTAATAAGTAATCTTTGAAGAATGAAATGGAGGAACCAGTGCCACACTTAATAATCAGGACATTTCCCTGGGAAGGGACAGTAATGTGTATTTGGACCAATTAATCTTTGATGTTGTTCTGCTGTGTGTTATGACAAAATTAAATTCAAGACCTAGAAAACACCAAAGACTAGCTTAGCAACATAGTTTAGAAGGTAAAAAAACAAATAAACAAACAAAAACAAACAATCAAAAAACCACAAAAATCTCCCAAACACTAGCAAACTCCCATCATGAAGAAATTTTCACCTTGATTTCATATCCTACAGAAGTGTGTTAATCAGGGAGTTACATTTGATGAACTAAGCAGGGGAAAGGGTGGAAAAGAAGAAAGGGAACATACGCTTGCATTCCTGAATCTCTCAATCCATTAAAGAAACAAACCAAGGTGAGAAAGAACAGATTAGGCATTGATATCCAGAAAGTAACTCTGTTTTGTCAGTCACAAGGCAAAAGTACATGACCCAGAAGAACTAAGAAAGGGGTCTAAACTTTAGCTTTACAGGAGTTTAAAGAGCCATTCCCACTCAGCACTTCTCTCTCTGATAAGTTCAGCAATACCTTGTCTATATGACATGCACTGACCCAGTACTGCAACCAGAGGTGTCCAATCCTCCAGTCACACTATACTGTAAGTTTAGATGCTTAAGACAGTTCCAGATCTCACACTGGAAGCTGACTGCCTAACTTGGTAGCTATTCAATGTATATCAGAGATAACCTTTCCATAGCTACTACTGTCCCCTGAAATTATTCAGCAAACTTTCTGAACTTGATTTGGTGTTAAGTGGCTGGTTTGAGGGACATTATTTCTGCACACAATGATCAAATGCACTTTTCTTTGTTTCAGTACACTCACAGTAGGACACAAATTCTTTCACTTGAAAGTTAGACAAGCTACAGGTTTGAAAGGATAAATAACTCTACATGGTTTCATAAAAACATATTAGTACAAAATGGTAGGGTCAGCCATGGTAGAGGCAGGAATTCAGTGGTGTGTTTCCCAGCTCTGAATTAATTTAACCAAATTATACATCTTTTAAGGACAATTCGTTTAACTTCCTTCCTTAATAAGAATGACTGAGTAAAAGTTATATTTTTTTCACGTTCAGATAATTAAAAGTTTTAGCATTACATAATTTAAAAAAAAAATTCATCTGTTCCAACTTCCTCTAAGTTCCAACAACACATTTTAACTGAACACACTTCTACATATTAATATGCTACATCCCACTTAAAAAACAAAAAACCAAAAAGTTCTTCTGATGAATCTCCCTCCATTCTTTTTCTCATTTTTTCCCTCAAACTGTTTCATTACCAAATCTTTTTAGGCCCCTCTCTTCACAGACTTTGCCTCTTTGAACAAGTAAATGGTGGGGATCATCTTACCAAACTTCACCTCAGCTGTCCATGAGCATCTTTGAACTGCCTGTGTAATAAATATCTGCTCTCAAATACAGTAGAATGGATAAAATGCAGCTCCACTTTGATTCCCTCGCCTAAATTTACAGAGAGCGCACACACACACACACACACGTGTATACGTGAACACCAAATTCACATCTTGTGAACTTATCTACATAAACTTGATTTCAGACCTGCCACATAAAACTCTCTTTCCTTTCCTCCCACTCCTCAACACACAGTGTTTGTGAGTTCCTGACCAAGATACAATTTGAGTATCCTACTGTTTGAGCTACAAATCTCGCAGAGACAGCATATCAATTTTCAGGATATATCAGATCCAAGTTACAGCCTATTCTAAACTGTGATCCCTATTTTGGATCCTAACACAATTTTCTTAGTCTGTAATTGGCAATATTATTTTAGTGCCTTATTAATAACTAGTGCCATAACCTAAATTATCATCATTTCAATAAAATAATCTTTCAAATCCAGTAAAACAAAGAGTGTAAAACACATTTCCTAGCTGCAGACAGGTAAGTCATAGCATGCAATTTTTAATTTCATAGGCATAAACAGATCAAGTTTCACTACCCAGTCATTAAGTAAGTGATTATAGTTATTAATGAATTAAGCAACTTTTAAAAAGTAATAATTTATAAGTAGTATACATGAATCACTGGTTCCAGAGCTCCCAGCCTTTCCCAGGAAGCGTGCTGCAGGTCACACCCAGCCCCAGGTCTGTTCTGTCTTGCCTCTGCAGCTCAAGCCTTCAGGGGAAGACTGTTATCTTTTGACACTCGTAACTGCACAACATTGCACGATCCGCAGCCTTACACACCCTGAATATAACAATTTTTTTTTCTGCAAGTGATTTCAATGTAATTTTGGTTTTATTAAGAGCATTAAGTCCTGTTAACAAACCTCACTTGATGCACTGAGTCTCAGTAGTGCAACTTGATTTCTTTATAAGGACTTTTAAGAGGAATCCAAGGCTGAAGACAAATTTCTGTCCCAAAAAACTCAAACATCTTTGTGATTTCAACAGTTCCATGTCAATAGGACTTAACTTGTTTTCAAGCAAAGTACTATCTTCCCTCAAAAAAACAGAACAGAGAAAAAAAGACTTTGAAGTTTTAATTTCTTTACAAATGTCTGCGTAAAGCAAAGTTACCAGGTAGATTTGGGGATGACGTGGGTTGTATTTGTTGTGGAGATGGACAAAACTGGTATATGTTGAAACTATCTTAGCCAGTTCCAAATGTAAACATAAGACATAGTCATTGTATGGACTTTAAAACAAAAGAAAAAGTTTCACTTAGTGCTAAGAAGCTGAGAGTAGGAAAGCTACTTTCCTAGAATTGTTCCTCAGAAGCCCAGAAAATTTTAAAATATAACCAAAATCAGAGTTGATTCCTCCTGATTCCCCCAAACAACCAACCAAAACACTCTCAAGGCTGATTTGTCTTATTTAATATCGCTCTCTGGAAGACAATTGCTATTAGAGTTTGGCATCATTAATTTTTCCAGAGCTCACTGTCAGCATGTGAGCCAGTACAAATGGGGAATTCATGTATGTGTGTTACATGGTATAGAGTTTGCCTTTAGCAGTTCTCCACTTCTGACAAGCAGGAAAATAATTATCAAACTACTTGATGCAGCAGCCTGAGGCTATAGTAACTAGTTAACCCAATTTAAATTTTGCTGGGTTTGCCAGTATGTAATTGGTTTGTAATTTAATTATTAAACTGCCTGGTTTTTTTTTTAAACTATCAGCAAGTGTTCTATCAGAATTCCCTTTATGTAACAAAATGTCACCAAAGAAAGAAAAAAATAATCATTGAGAGGGCCAACTTTTCTTCTCTTTGAAAAAAAAAAAAAAAAGTCATAGAATAGTTTGGGTTTGAGGGACCATACAGATCATCTGGTTCTAACCCTCCTGCCATGGGCAGGGACACCTTCCACTAGACTAAGTTGCTCAAAACTGTGCCCAACCTGGCCTTCAACATTCCCAGGGATGGGGCATCCACAGCTTTTCTGACCATCCCAGGAATGGCTTCCTGGCCACCTCAGGTTTCCCTGCCAGGAGAAGAAAGCACAGATGACCTCCAAGGCCAGGCCCTGAGCCCCAGTTCTGTCCCAGCACAGGAGGCTGCTGCTTTGCTGCTCTCACCCTGGACTCCACAGTTGGACACTGGCCCCAAAAGGTGTAGGCAGGGAAGGATAACACGGGAATCCTCTCCTACTGTTTGGCATTTCCCCACTTGAGGAGACAGGCACAGCCTTCCTTCTACCTGCTCACTGCCCTTCAGGGCAGTAGGTTAAGCAGATGCTATTTGCTCTCTAATTCAACTCCTTTTATATCTCCCTGTTAAAATCCCTTTGTTTTGCACCTTTATTACACCCCCACTTCTATCTATCATCTCTCTCCAACTGTGAAACTCTGCTTTTCCAACATTTGGTTGTTCCTTGAACAGTAACTCAACCACAGCTTTACAGTTTATTGCTGTCCCTCTCTGGCCCTATTCCAGATGTACTGTATCCTTTCCAAATCAGCAGGAACCAGTGCTACATAAGTTATCCAACAAGATGCCGGCAAATCAGGGATTAATACATTATGCACTCTTGTCTCTTTCCCAACAACCCCTAACACTCTGCTTTCTTTTTTGATTATTACTGGGATGAGGTTCTCACAGAACTATTTATCATAAACTCCAAAACTCAGTCCTTAGGGATAATGAGGCTTCAACCTCAGCAACAGAATAAACATGCAGAGCAAGGACAGCAACAGGGCAGTGGAAGAGAGCTATATCCCAGGGCTGGCTTCTCAGTTTAGGAAAGTTCACATTAGGAATTCAGAATTTATTTTTGTTCTCCATGAATGAAAGCAACTTAAACAACTCTCAGTGAAAAAAGTAAAAGAGTAATGAAGCAAGTTAACAAAGGAAATAAAAACATCAAGAGTGAGTAGTGCAGGGCAGAATGGTTCTGAAACTACGGAAGCCAAAGGTTCCTGCATTTCCCACATCCAAAGTGTGTTGCTCTTCATCCCTGCAGATGGTGCCTGATCTTGAGGAGCTGCTGCTGAACCAGAGCTGCTGCCAGCAATCCCTTCAGCAGCTCTCCTAGGCAAGCAAAGCTGACACCGTGACTCTAAACCACCCCCTCTGTCCATGCACGGGGCTTGAATGCAGGCCAGCAGGACTCCCAAAATCTGGATAGTGATAGCCAGTGAATTGCTTCACTTGAGCTTTAAAGGCCTCCTCTCAGCAGGATTTACGATCTCAGCACACCACTATGCTGACTGAAACGATAGAGCTGCCTATTCACAGTCCCCCAGAGGGCAAGAAATGTGCTGAAGTCTGGTTGCAGAAGACCATAAAGACAAACCAGGAGGACATGTACATCTTTTTTAAATGAGGACTGCTTGTTAGTGGACTGAGCAACTCTGGATGCTTGTCCCTGCCTGCCTTTTGCCTTTGGGCAAAGCAGCTAGCATCTTGCCTGGATTAAATTAACTATAAACACAGGGAGGAGATAAAGAGTGACTTGTCTCCTCTCCTTCAATGGTGGCTTAGCTAGCAAAAAACTGCCTAACATGAGAGGAGCAGTACATATACCAGACCAAACGACTTGTTGTAAGATACTGTTAACACTCCAGAAAATCTTAAGTGGTGATAAAGCGCTTGAAGAGTGCAGGGAAATAGCCAATCTAACTTTTACTGTTTGAAAAAGATCACTTCCATTCAGAGGAGTATGCATCTTGCAGTCAGTGTTGAACAGCCAAATAACATCACCAAGAGAACAGCACACATTTGACACTTGTGATGCTTTCTTCTGTGACAGGCAGACAATCTTCTTCCAGTCCTTTCCAGGGACACCAAGTAATTGGAGTACTTTTGAAGCAGTTACACAGCTAAAAGTGTTAAGAGACTATGCCTGCTCTTTTGGTGGCACATAAGGCAAGGTTCTTCTCAGACCAGAGTGGAAGAAGAGTCCATTCTGATGCAACATTCATTTTTACAGTAGATACTGCTGAGTCAGGAGGATGATATATGAAGAGAGACTTCAAAGAAATTCACTGAGCAACAAAGAGGACCAATAAAGCTTTCAGGAGAATGCTGCAATGGAAGACTATTAGATTTTTTTCCTATAAACAAAAGACAGGCTGTGCTTTCCATCAGATCAACTGCTTGCATCTAGATCTGATGGATCAAAGTTGACAACAGTGAATAAATACTCTGTTCAAGTGTTGTCTGTGCAGGCACTGGCTTGCTTTGTCACTTTCTAAAGTTTGGAACCCATTGAAGCTGTTTGATAAACGGTTGCCCATCAATAAAGATCATTCCTTAACTTCTAGGCTTGCCTCAGCAAATGCCAACTTTTTCTAAATCACTGAATCACTTTATCAAAATGTAAAGTGTGCTAATTAATTCAGGACTTCCCAAATTACCAGCTTATCTTAATTCATACTTGCCAGGTGTTTGGGAAGAAAAATTGACACAAACAAATTCTGAGGGGATGGAGGGGTGGGCAGCATGGGCGTGAGGGGAGTTCAAGACTTGAAGACTATCTTACCAATGAATCCTCCATTGAATATTTCCAGATAATGGCATGGGTGCATCCAAAACCTGACACAAAAACAATCATGTAAGACATGAGCATTATCTGATGCATTAATTTTTCTTGGACTTTGAAGAGAAGATGACATACAAGATTATCTTTCAGGTCACTGACAGATTTTAGGATGGACAATACAGGAAGATAGAAATCCTTATCTGAAAAGAAACCAGTATTACTAAACAGAAGAATCTAAACCAACATGAAGGTCTTGATACTGTATTTCATGATCATTTTGCTGGGTGGAAATCTATACTCAATTAGTGGAACTACAGAGATTTTCTACTTGCTAGGAAAGCACACAACATGAGGCAGTTTCCTGTTTTCTGGAGCATGGGGTAATTCAGTTCACACACTTTGCTATTGCTTTGTCACCGAACCAGTATCAAAACTGGTTATTTCCACTGTGACAAACAATCAAGCATAGATACTAATTCAGTTCCATATCACACTTGATAAGGTTGACAGCTTCAGAAGGGGAAAAATCTGTAACTGCTTATTTGGCCAGATTGTCATGAAATGATGTGGGCATTTGCTGCACAGCAGGGGATGTCTTAACTGGACAGGAGCTCAGCAGACAGGAAAGCTGTGTTTTGAAACTGCAGACCTTGAGTTTCAATCCTGTTTTCTAGTGCAGGTCATATTGAGACAGACCTCTCTTTGTAACTTGTTCCACACTGTTGAAACTGTGACTGCAAGTCTATTTGCTCACATACATTATTAATATCAGCCTCATGTGTCATCCCCCTTCTAACCTTCAGTCCAGCTATTTGAATTTCATTAGGCTGTAACTAGAGTCAGTTGAAACTTGGGGCTGAAAACAGACAAATTGCAACAATTTTCTTACCTCATTATTAAAGATTTATATTACAGCATAATATATACAGTTTACAAACTTCATGGTTTTAAATGGGGGGGGGGGGGGCGGGGAGGGGGGAACCAATATGTTCTCTGGTGAGGACAAAATGCAGCACTCCTCAAATACTATTTTCTTCTTAATTGTATTTTAGAAGACCTTGCAAAAAATTCCTTGAGAAGGTTGTAGTTGAAAAGAAATGTAGTTTTCCCAGTGCAAAAGTATTCCTTTGGCTCTCTTTCCAAGAGCAAGAATCCACAGTAATGTAATCGTTTTCAAGAAATACTAGGGATGAAGAGTATATGGGATATCCAGTCTAGGTGACCACTCCTTGTTCTTTTCTTCTCTGAAGCAGCCTGAGATCAGAGACACTCTACCATGTGCAATAGCAGAATATACAGAATTTCCTCCAAAGGAAACAAGTCATGTCAATTTTTGGAGAGTTTTTTAAGTTTTAAAATAATGTCTCAGCCATTGCTCAAAAAAACCCCAAAAAACAAAACAAAACAAAACAAAAAAACAAACAAACAAAAAAAAACAAACCAAAAAAAAAAAAAAAAACCAAAAAAAAACACCCAACCTTCATAAACTAAGCTTACCTTAAGGTTAGCATTTGAGAATTTTTTTTCATGTTAAATAAAGTTTTCTGCACAAGTTGGGAGGTTCCATACCCACATCCACACAAGCAACCAAGGTTCACAAAAGAATTTTTCTCTTTCCATATTTTCACCCTCTAAAAAGTCCTTTTTATGACAGTAGAGGATTACATCATTAATTTTTTTCACAAACATTCTTGAATATTAAATAGTCTTTCTGATAATCACAAGTCCTCCCTATTTTTTTTTTTTTTTTTAAGATTAGTACTGTAGTTTTCCTGTAGTTTTCTTCGTGGCTGTTTGCTTTCCCTTTTATCATTCCCATTCTTGTACTGTCTAGTGCACTAGCTGTCCTTGACATTCCCTTATTAGGTTTACAAATAATCATTAATTTGTTTTGTGTTCTGCCTCCTGTTTCAGTGATATATAGGCATGCCATTACCTTTCTAAAGTGTATTCATTACTTTTCTTCTTCCCAAAAAGCTCACTACTTTTCACAGAGGCTTCAAGACAATTTGCATTGTACACACGTAATGGTGTATACTGTTCATTGCACTTTCACTAAAGTGTATGTTATCTATTCTTTAGCTTTCATAATTAATGAACTTGTGATCTAAAGTCTCTTTCACTGTTCTTTCTCTTGGTCTGCTTGAAAGGCATTGCACTGTATTGAACAGAATACTAAACTCGGATTTGGGTTTCATTGCTACTTCTCGTTTTGTCCCAGGCCTTCTTACTGCACCATCTCCATGTTCCTCCCACCACTGAGGAAGCAGGACATTCATAAAATATGGGGTTGGGCAAGGTTGGTTTTTTTGATTGGGGGGATGGGAATTAGTTTAAAGTTCTCATCAGACTTGGATCTCTGATGCCAAGACACTCACTTGGGATTTCGCTTAGATTTTCAACGCTCTGCTGTGGCTGACTTTATCAGGAGGGACATTTACTGGGAAGTCATCTGAAGCTGAAGTCTACCAAAAAAAACAAAAACAAAAACAAAACCAAAACAAAACAAAACAAAACACACACAAAAAAAAAAAAAACACACAAAAAAACCACCAAAAAAGTTAGTCTTTTTGCTATACATTTTTCCCCAGCAGTTTTGGTAACTCAGTTTATATAGTACCGTTGTTCTTACTGCCCCCTCCCCAAAAATATTCAGACATTCTGGCTAATAAGCTGGTTCAAAATATATTTTTAATTAAAAAGTTAAAATCACACAAAATCAGTTCAAAGTTTCACTTACATTTCTGAAATTTAGATGCTATATTTCCACATTTAACAAAATTTTAATAGACAAATAAAAGGACAGCTATGACATGATTGTCATCTTAAGTTGTCAAGAAGCTCTTAAAGTAGTAAGAGAAAAAGAATGAAGTAATGAGCCTGTAGTCATTCTCAGCAGTTTGAAGATTTAAAAAACTTGGGAATCAAAGACATTAGTTCCTAATATCAGCTAGATGTATAATTATAAAAAAGAACTACAAAGGCATAAATGTGATTTGTGGGATTGGTGGAGCACATCCCCTTCTGAAAGACTGACAGGCTGTTATTGTGGAATTACTATTTAAGAATGAAACTTGAGAAAGTGCTGTAGGGGACAGCTTGTCCAAAGTTGGGTCCCACAAAAACCTGCAAATGTCAGCCTTATGAATTTATCTCATTTAAATCTGTCCAGTATTAGAGGTCACATTTCACAGTTATCCAGATACTTGAAAAGCCATCCTGAGGACCACAGGACTTTTACCGGAACTAATAATTTTGGCTACCCTCTCAGAAACAACAGTCAGGCATGTTCTTTAATGCATGACGTAGCCCAGGTGATGTTGGCTTATCAGCTTGATGGTGGCATTGAACACATAATTATCCAGTTCATATTTTATGAAAGATATGTTCACAATATATACTGTCACTACCCTGGGGGATGAAAATAAAACCATCACTGAGACTTTTTTTTCAGTTCCTATCATGAAGAGAATCTGAGAGACCAAGACAGAAGGCAGTTTACCTTCTCAGTGATTTTAAAACAGAAGTCAGATGACTTCAAGAATGGCTTGTTAGAGAGAAAACAATTAGAGCAAGATTAATCTGATTTATACTGGAGAAGCAGTATGAATCCAGATCTCTTATGTTCGGCCTTAAACAGTAAGAAAAAACAGCTGTCATGTGGATTGCATTTTTTTCCTCATGCACACTAAACTAATACTGAAAAAGTGATGGGTTTTGTTTTTAGAGAGAAATCGTTAGACTTCATATTCAACAGAAGGAGTTATCTGTTCTACACTCCTAGCTCTGTGCATTTACCTGATCCATGCTGAGCATCTTATTTCTCTTTATACTGCTTTTCCAGCAGCCACTCTTTATTTTGCTCTGAACCTTGTGTCAACACATGCACATGTGCAAACCAAGTGTAAAACACAATCATGTCAGGAGTGATAGTACTTCCCACCCACTCTGTGAAAAGAATTATTCTGTGTTTAAGGCTGTTGAGCAATCTGGTCCAGAGTGTCTTGTGACAGCCTTTTCCAACACAATCCAATTAAACTGAGCCCTGTGCTGTCCCCCATGTGATGGTCTGAAACTGTAATGTCAAAATCAGGCAACTCAGGAGTTGAACGAGATTTATTTTTAATGCCTGTTTCAATTGTTAACACAGTGGAGTTGAATTAACTGCAACTTTCATTTCTTCCCAGAAACCAGTGTTGAAAAGGGTTAGTTATTGCAGCTTGTTGGAAGTAATATCTTACAGTGAGAGGTTTCTTTTCCCCCCTGTATACTCTCTCTGCACAAATGACAACAAGAACATGCAGCAGCATGTAGGACAGTCTCAGCATTTTACTAGGGAATTATATCTGCAATATGTTTGTCAGCATTTTCATAATAGGTTTCTGTATTTAGGGGTTCATAACTCTACAGAAATTTCAGTCTCAACTGGAACATAGCAAACTGATTGTTCACTCAAGAAATCTTTCTCAAGTGAACCTCAAAAGAAAAAAAAAAAGCCATTAGATGGGAACGCATATGCATAGCTTATTACAGAAATGACATTACAACTGAAAAGAAACTATACTTATTGTACCAGTTCATACACCAATGGGAACTCTCTAAGCTATAGAATTGGAAAGCTTTTCTTAGGAAGAAATAAAAGCTATACAAAAGAATACTTCATCCTTCCTGAAAGAGAAAATTATTAGTGTAAGTTTTAAGAGAAGAACGGAAGACTTTATTCGAAAGGTAAATTATCACATATCCATTCCTTTCCTTCAGTTAGCCAGGTCACAGCTATCTGTACCTATGCTAATACTGAGAATGCCTGAAATAAATTACATGCAAATAAGATATAATCAAGAATTATGTAAGTATATTCAAAGAAAATTTGAAGTGAGGTGTAAAAGTTAGAATCAATCTACAAAAGATTCATGAGCAGAAAAAAAATCTCACATATTTAATAGGTTTTTCTACAGGTTCCAAGAGAGGGGTTTACAAACTCAAAATACAGCAGTGCCACGCATTAACAGAATTAAAACCTGTTGTTCAGTAGGAGTAACAAAGGAAATTGAAGTCAACACATAACAAGTTTCAGCTGCTTTAATCCAGTAAAACTTGAGTGTCACAATGCAGTCTGTGTCAAAAAACAAATGACTGATCTTCCCCAGAGCGTTTCAATGGAATCAAAATCTATTAACTGCCTGTACATCAATATTCCTTTGCAATGACCACTTTAAGTCTCAAGGCTAAAGACACACTCTCAAATGAAGTACATCATCAAGTACCAAATAATTTCAAAGGTCATGAAGAAAGCTATGCTTGAGTAGCGTTGTAACAAATAAGCAAACCAAACAAGCCATAGCTCACTCCCCTCCCCTTTCTGCCTCACTTAGCACCACCCCTCCCTTCCACAGAGTAGGGTTTGAAGCCTCAGATAAAAGCTGTCATGTGTTTATTAAGGTCATGAACATACAACACCTGAATGATCTTAATATTCTTGGGACAACTCCTGAACCATATAAACCAGCCACACTTGTCATTTTAAGAACATCAATATTACATATTTTATAACACAGGTATAACTTTGACAGTGGCAATATCTGTCTCCTTTCTAAATGTTTTAGAGTGGGAAAAAAAGTGGAATTCAAACCTCTTCCATATTTATGTACTTGCATCACATCTTACTGAAGATGACCTCAAACATTATACACAAATCAGAATTCTCTAAGCATAACCTATAGCAGCTTTGAGAATCTAATTCAGACAGGCTTTCATGCATGACAAACATTAATCAACTTACAAATCTTGATGTAGAATTTTAGCTTAAGAAAAACACAGTAATTTAATCAGTGTTGTACACTGCAGCTCTACTTTGTTCATCACTACCCATAATACTGTATCATTAAGCACATTTAATTCCACATAAAGCAGTCAGCAAATGCTAAAGCCTTCCTCAGACATAGTTTAACCCAGCAAGCCTCAAGCACCACTGGAAAAAGCCTGCAATTCGAGGACATGGATAAATCCAAAGATAGCATGAGTTTGGAAATATTTCATGTCTCAGTGACCAAATACAGATTGTATTAATAACAAAATCCTGACATTGATAATAGTAATTATTCATAGCAAGACATACTCCGTAAGAGGACAGTGATCTTCTGAGGTATATATTACTGTGTTAAATAAATTAATCCAATAGAAATAGACTAATTTACTCCTCCATTACCCCCATTAAGTTCCAGTGGAATTGCTATAGTGAAATGTGGATTCAAGAGAGTGAGTGACTCCACCCTAACCTGGGAAAGTCTCCCTCAATCACTCTTCTTCTGAAAGGCTCAAAGAGGCATCTTTCAGCCTCAGCAGAAGGTGCAAATGATGTTTACTGCTCTGTCTCTCTCACAAGTGAATCTTATCTGTCCTCAATCAAAAACAGTGCAATAAGGAGGTCAAAAAACCTTCATATCCCCCACATACTCTTATTCTGCAGGTTGTTATTTAAGATTTCCATGAACCCTGAAGCTTTATCTTTCAAAATGTGAAATAAAACCTATGCAGCATCTACCCTATGTGGCAAGAGAATTACTGAGGAAATCCTTATTTTCCTATTATGCTAAGAGTAACAGATCATCATTCTCATATAGCAACAGAATCCCATTAAAACCAAGCCCTTAATCATCAGGAAATGATACAGGAAAGCATAATTCTTCTCTGAAGCAACCTATCAATTGTCACTGAGCAGTGACAGTGGAGAAAATGCTTTCCTGTGGAGTCCTGAGTCATCGGCCTGAACTTCTGCCACATTCTTGCATTAGGCATTTGCCTGCTGAGCAGTTATTTGAGAACACAGCGAGAGATAAACATGTTAGCCATGGGAAGAGCAGAAAGGAATGGGGGGGAACTAATAAAACAAACACAAAAGTGTGGGGAAATAGTATAAAAACTTGTAAATATCAGAAACAAGAAGTAGAAATAATCTTCACCCCAGCACGCATAAAACACGAGAGGTTCTGTAACATACTCCTTGTAGGGACTCTCTGAGACTTCAGAAGTACTTGCTCACATCTGGTACTTCAGTTTATACTTCATTTCCACATGTTTTTTGACCCAGAAATTTCTGTTTGTTTGTTGCTTTCTTACAACTTCAAGCAGCAGGTGATAAAACCCTGAATGAGCTGTTCAGATCACCAACTAAACTGAACCATTTTGTATCAACTGAACTCAATTATTCTGTTTTAATTAAACACAAAAAGATCTAACCTGTTAGAAATAAATACTTCTCTTTCATCTTCCAAGCAAGAAACAGACCATAAGCATTAATAAATTCTGAAATGCCAGTTAAAACTGAAACTTCCCAGATGTTTTATTATTTCAATATGTGTAAATGTCTGTGGGCATAACCAGCATTCTTGCAAGAACTGCCCCCCAGCCCGGCCACTTCATTAACCATGAAGACAGCAGACAAAATGGATCACAATGACAAAACAAACACTTCAACAAGTCTGTTGATTAAGCGATATGAAAGAAGCAGTGTTGTCTGGGGGAAAGATAAAATACCACATAGTAGGAAAGACTGGGGACAAAAATAAGTGGATTATTTTTAATTTCGGAAAATTTTAACAAGGAAGGTACTATAAAAGCCTTTCTCAAACCCTTTTTTCTATTTTTTCCCTTTATAGTAGTTTTCTACACACATTCAGTACTATCTCAGGTGTGACTTACATGGTCTAAGCAGTAATTCCAGAGCTCAGCCTGACCAAGCTAGTGGAGGCTGTGGGCATGTTGGCATTATCTGACAGCCTAGAGATTTTACACTAATTTATACGTACAACTATGTAATGGTTTGGTTTATAGTTCATTATGGAATTTACAATGTAGTCCGACAGAGAACCTACCATCAATAAAATAGCCCACTTTTTCTTTTGTGAGTGAAATCTAATTATATATTCAAAGCTCCAAACAATTGAATTGAGATTTAGAAAGAAAAAGGTGAATTAGAAATAAAAGATCATAAGAATTAAACAGTTATGAATGTCAGTAGTATAGTTTAGCAATTCCTGTTTTACTTAAATCATATACATTTAAAAAAACCCTCTTCACAGGTTAACATTTTCTTTGCTCACCAAGGAATGCCCCAGTTCACTACAGCAATATCTACTGTTCCTTAAAAGGGGGCTTACAAAATATTCTGTCAGCTTCCAATTTAATTGAAACTTGTACAGTCAATGAAAGGTAGAGGGAGGAGATAGACACAATACTGAGGATGTCATTTTAGTCAGCTTAATGCAATCAGTGTGAGCCATCATTCAAAACTCACAAAGACATAAAATGAATTCAAAAGACAAATATTGAACAGTTCCCTTTGGGGGGATTAATACCATTCACAAAAGTATACTCTTATCAGATAATAGGAATGTCTTCAAATTCATTCTCCTCTTTAAAAAAAAAAAATAAAAAATTGCTATTTGCCATAGATAAAAACAGAACAGAATTTCAGGTTTACTCCTAGGATAAATTCACCTTTACTTAGTGGCTATATTTATTTGAAATAAAGATGAAGAAACACATCCATGGAAAACCACTGGAAAATGTAGATTCAAACTCTAAATCCACGGTCAAAATTAGAAACCTTCCAAATAAATGTACCCTATGTGCACTCTGTCATCATGGCCTGCAAACGCTGCAAATTAATTCTGAATTATCATTGAAACAATTCCACCACAATTTAGAGCTTAGCAAGTCTCTTAAACAGCTTTCAAATATGCATAACTAATCTATAATTTTATATTCCAGATCTGTGGTCCTGTCACAAGGACATGCAACTGCACTGTAGAGAAATCACGATTCAGATGATCACAACTCCTCAACTCTTCCCACGTCTTTCCCATTATGTGACGGATAAAAATTTCACCTGCAAACCTTTCTCAGTCAGGGTTGCTTTTTGGTTTTGCCTTTTATTTTTTTGTTGTTTTTAAAAGCTCGACTTTTCAAGGCATGTTACCCAAAAAACGTTCTTTTAAAATTTCAAGTGAGTTTCTAGTCTTCTTTGTACAGGAATATGCTTGATGATATCAGCTACAGATTAAAATATAATCCAGAAATTACTAATTTTTTTTTAAATCCTGTACTTTAAAGCTTCTTCTCTTTACCACTTTTCATACAGCAGTTTCATCTCACTACATGCCTAATAAAGAACAACTAATGTGACACCTTTAAGTAATTCCTGCTCATCTTTTTATTTTTTCAAGAGAATTTGAAAGCACACATTCCTTCCTTATGTGACTTAATGACAGATTAGATTTTTGAAGTGGGGATGAAGATCCTGTCCTTTTTGCCAAGACCAAAGTCAAGACCTTGTGTGAAGGAACCTTTTCATAGGCTGCTTCCTGGTGAGCAAGTAGGGACTAAATTAGGCCTAGAGAGCCGTCCAGAGAATATGCTTTTTGCTAATTAATTCTGATTACCTTATAGCTTGAAAGGACTGAAATACAAGGAAAGCAATTTGAATTTTATTCCTGGAAAAATATATTTCTATTTCTACATTATAAGACAACACATTAGTTACACATCTAATTTAGGGACATAATTGGTCATCACCCAGCCATGAAATGAGTTCTGAGAATTAAGATCTGTTTCAAAGGACAACCTTTTTTGTTGGAAGATACTAACAAGTTGCTTGCACCAAAGGCATTACTAAGCATGCCACTGACTTCAGGAGAATGAATTCAGAAGTGCAGGTGCCCATAGAAGTAAAATAATACAATGTGTTGGAAAATGACATGCACAGTACCCAGGTCTTAGTTAGTGTCATTCTAGGTCAGTCTTCCTCATCACAAATTGCATCTCTATTCTTTCTAAACTTACAAAAGAACCTTACAAAAGAACCCCCAAACAATATAACCTCCTAAAGACTTGATTAATAACTTACTGATCTTTTACTTGTAGAAAATTTTAGTTATAGACAGTGGCAAAAAACCCCAGAACATTATAAAAACTATGACCAAGGACTAAAACAAGGGGAAGAAAAAAAAAACACAAAAAACCCCACAAAACACCAATATACTTCTATTAACATTAAGCCATTAATTAGTGGAAGACAAGCAAAATCCACTACAAATATACCCCCAGCAAGATAAGCTTGACCAGAAAGATAAAACATAATGGGTATACCAGTAGCTCAGCAACAGAAACACTCAGTGAGAAGTGTTGGTACTGACTGACTTCACCACATTAAACTGAGCACATCGGACAGGTTGCATACTTGGATAATGGAAAAAAACACAGCTGTGAAATCCAGAAGCTAAAATCCATGTTTTCTACTTCTTAGAAGTTATACATAGAATTTAACATCTTCTCCCTTTAGTAAGGCTTCACAAAACATTTTCTGTATCTAGTTCATGAATAGACACATCAGTGCACAGAAAGAACATTATGAACTGCTTACTGCATCATTCAGACTATTTTCATATCACAGTAAAATTGTGAGCAAGCTAGATGCTCAAATAGTTAAGCCAAACAAGTTTAAATTGAGCTTCAAAGCACTCACATCAGGAAAAAAACCCCATGCTCAACAAGGTTTAAACACATCAGGTTTAGGGTCTTGTGCAGCAGAGTGCTTTTAAGTTGCAGTTATTTACAATTCAAAATCACCTTCATCTACATCTATTTTAGAAAAAAGGGAAATGTGTTTTGATTAATTGTTTTAATCCAGCTGTAATCCTAAGTGACACATTTCTTAGTTCTTGAGAGGGCAGCTATTCAGAGGATAGCAAGGGATTTTTCTTCTGTAATACATCTTTTCAGTTTGTGTACATTTATGAACTGCTTTTTATACCTATTTGAAACACTACTAAGTGCTTCAAAAGTGTTACAGATTTATGTATAAAACCAAGCCTTAATGCAAGATGATTTCCAAAGAGAACTTTGTGACAGAAGGCCATTCACTTAAAAGCAAAAATGGTAAATTTTATATCTGTCTCCTCCTTTCTGATGCTGTTAATAATAGAGTATGGATAGAGAGAAAGCACATGTACAGTTTAAAATACAAAGAAATGCATTTTTCTTAATGATAAATTTTAGTAGCTCCTCATTTCAGCCACATGCACATTCCACTTATTCATCTAATCCTGTAGTGATTATTTTCTAGAATGCATTTTACTGCCTTTGAACAAGCTGAATAATTTCAAAACCTGGGAGGAAACTGTATAGCATAACTTGCCGTAAAGTTCAAAGTTTGTGAGCAGATTAGTTCTACATCGGCAGTAATATTGCATAACACATTATAGAAGAAAGGCTCATTAGATTTTTATCATTCGAAGACCTAATATGGAATCAGTAAGCACCTAGTTGGGAAGAAAAAAACATACAGTAATTAATGTACTAGAGTATGCATGCATTGATTTTTACATGGACTATATTTTAGCTGTAATAATGTCTGGCACCAGACTACAAATCAATATGAGCCATTATTGCACTGTTGGTTTAAAAAAAAAAAAATACAGAGAACAACCTTTTGTTTAACTGGTATGATCAGTGTCCCACATCTCAATTTTGCTGTTGCAATACCTGCCATTATTTTAAATAAGATTCTCATTCCACACATATTTGAAATACATATAAACACCCAGTCTTCGTACTCATTCTATTCTTCTCATAAGCAACATGCTGTCAAATTTAGAAAAAAGCAAAATATTAACATCAAATAGACTAAGACTGCTGCATGTGAATATTCACGGGGATATGTGTTTGCTATCATAGTTCAAACATCATGTTGTGCTTTGCTTCCCTTCGTTGTTTTCTCTTAGAATTGTTAAGAAAGTTTCAGACTAACATGTGAACACAAGGTGAGCAAGAGACTGCATGAGTTTCCTGAAATGGTAATGTTAAAAGTATATTAAGAGCACAGTAAGAATCCAAAAAAAGAAGGTAAATTCTGAAGGTTCAATGTCTTGTTTAACTCTCAGAAGGCCCCCATGCTGAAGGGACCATGGTGGTTAGCTTCAGGGCCCAAATTCCATTCACTAGCTGTTTGGGAACCGCACAGGTGTAGACCCATAACCTTCCACAAGGGAGTTTCTAAATACCTCAGAATACAGAGGGATAAGTTAAGGGTCATCTCCAAAACAATCCGTACTAGAGGACATGGCAGGCAAGTGACCCAGGATGGAGACTCTGGGGGCCAAACACAAATGGCCTGTGTGCCTGGATCTGTGCAGTCATTTCATAAGCTTGTTTTCACATACTTAAAGCAAGTAAATAATAATTAGTAATAATAATAATAATAAATAATGATTTAAAACAAAAAAAGCACAAAATCCAAACCAAAACAACCAAACAAACAAAAAAACAAAACAAAAACATACCAGTTTTTGGGCTGTAACTTCACAGAACCCCATGAAAATTATGGAGGGAAAGAAATTATACTAGTGGGAGTTGTAAGATGTATAGAAAATCCAAGGACAATTATGGTACATATTAAGGGTATCTTGCCCTATGCAAGAAATTATTTTACTTAAGACTTCAGGTCAGAACAACCTCCAAAACAGCATAGCCAATATTATGGCATGCTAAAAATTATCCAGGCAGACAAAAGAATACTCAATTAAGATTCACATTACTGATAACACAGCTCATTTTTAAAAGGAAGGTCTAAGAAAAGGAAAATAATCTTAAGGAAAAAAAAAAATCAGTCCATGCAGTATCTCTTTCTACCTTGCACCTGCAGTTCTTTTACTTCCAAGGCAATACCGGTCCTCCTTCCACTCTTTTCCTACTAGTAATATACAGTCAAGAAAAGCTGGCATGGGTAACTTAAAATTCATTGTCATTAGCACACAGAATGAAGCAGATGGAAATAATGTATTTTCCACTTCTTATACTGTGGTTAGTATTTTGGTATTTTTAGAATAAACAAAATAAATGAGATTATTATGTGTTTACAGTATAAGAAAAATAATTGCAAAATGTAATTAGCACCATAACCTTTACGAGAAGGTATGCATGCAACCTCTCTAAAGGTTGTTGCTAATACACAGGGAAAAAAAGCATTATTTATTCTAGAATGTCTTTAGATTAGCCAGCTGGTTCTCTTACATACAAAAACATTAGCGTCTGAAGACTATTAGGGACCTACAGATCCTGTTTCTCTCAGCAGGTGTTACACAGTTCTGGGTGAAAAAAAATAAAAGGACAAGAGCTCCTGTGATCTTACCTTACAATTCTTTTCTAAAATACACTGCCAATTTCAGAACTATTCAGCCAATATTTCCATATAGGGTTGTGATTTAACTGTTTTACTGTGTAACAAAAGACTTAAGGCCATAAAGTTTGTTAAACCAGGGACCTAATATTAGGAAATACTCCTAATTTGAAATTCTACCTTAGAGTGAGAATTGAAAATACTCAGCAACTCACGTCATTTGACTTTCTATTTTTAGCCAGGAAAGTGTGTGATCTAGTGCAGCACCATTTTGCTTTTTTAAATTGATTGCGCTGTCTTTTTGCTGGTAATAAATATACTATCCTAAGACCATTTACATAAAAATCTGGAACCAACACAGTGTCAAGCTCAAATGCAGAACAGCAAATCTGTGTTTGAGTGACCTTTATGTATAATGTGCCCACAAAAACCTACTAACAAAATAAAGCTTTTTCAGGGCTGTCAGTTTTCACCAACACAAGGTTAGAAAGGATAAATCAAGATACAGCAGAAACAGTAGTATATGGTGAGGAAAATAAAACAAAACAGCACTCTTCAGAAGACAGGCTAGTTAAAGAGAATCCAGCATTACACTCACTCTGATCTGCTGGGTTTAGTATTCAAGTGGTTGAAATACTGATGATTTACATTTCAAAGGAAAAAATGAAGCTTGCTGATGATCTTCCACAGAGCGTGGGTGAGACAGCCTAATTCTTCATGACCCGTATCCATGGAAGCAGCGGAAGCACCTTTGGAGCCCACCCTTCCCAGCACTGTTCATGAAACGCGTCTCTCTCACCCCAAACACCCACATTTGCCACTATAAACCTCGACTCAAGCACAAAGGTAAACTGTTACAAGATTACAAGGTTCTTGGTAAACCCCTTTGTGAGAATACCAATAAATCTAGGGAAACTACATCTAGGATATACATATATATAGTTCATATATATATATATATATATATATATATATGAACAATGGCAGGTTGTTCACCTGCAGATGAAGAAATTAAGAATGTGCTTCAATTAACACACATCTTGATTTCACTTTTTCCCCCCTCCCTTCATGTGCAATTAATGCAATGAAACCAACAGTCTCATTGTTGAATTTTGTCCATGTTGTTTTGAATTTGAATATATCTACAGCAGCAGATGTCAACATATCCCCTAACACTGTGTAGTACTAAATTTCTCAGAGTAAGATTTTGGTCTCTAACTCTCAAACTTCACTATCTTGATATCTTTTTTTTGGGGAGGAGGGGAGAATAAAACAACAACTATGCTTAAGAACAGAAAATTTGTCTAATGGGCTCAGATTGTTGGCGTATAAAGAAAAAGTAATATATACAAGGACAGCATTCTCTTGTTGAACTTTAAATTAAGATTCAGTTCATTGCACAGCTGAGAAAGAAATTTGCTCTAGTTTAGCTTCCTGACAGATTTCTCCCTTGCCCACTGATCAAAAGTAGATTACAAGAAATTAGGTCTGAACATTTTTTTCAGGAGAATAAACGTGTGAGATGTTCTCTTTAGAACCATGGTTGCTTCTGTCAGGTAGCATTGAATGGTTTGGGTTGGAAAGGACCTTAAAGATGATCTAGCTCCAAATCCCCTGCCATGGGCAGACATACCTCATATCCCTATATGGGGATAAAGGAGGGCACTAATTTATTTTCCCTCCTTTAAAGGCATCAATTCATAATCCACAATTCTTATCTGAAGAACTTTTCCTGCCCTCTGAGAAATATTGTATAAATAGATATGAACAGATATGTAAATAAAAAGGAGAACCAACCTTTAGATCCTCCTTGGCAAGTTAATACTTTCAAAAGAACATCCTTGAGACTTTTCCTGTTGCTGACAGTGTAAGACCAGATTTCTGCAACCTCGCAGTCCTATTAAAGTAAATTGGGCACCACAGTTATAACTGTTTTCTCCACTGCAATTTTGAGTTCCAGTCCTAAAACAGAGTGCAAGTGGGGTGTCTTATCTTCTCCAATTCAAAAAGTCCCTCACAGTCAAAAATAGGCTTAGTGAACTCCATATCAACTTGATAGATAAAACAAGAGTATTTGCATTCATCCTGACTCTTTCTCTAAACTCACTGCAGCTAAAAACAACCCACTTATGTCTGTCTGACGGATCAGACTTGCATCTGTCTGAAGGATCCCTTAAACAGAATATTTGGTTATTATAAGTTAAAAGAAATGAGAGAAATATTTTTAAAAGTGAACATCTAGATGTTTTGTTTTGATTCTTTGTGAGGGTAACAGAAACAATGTTCACTTCTCCCCCTTCACACCTCCCCTCTTTTCTTTCACAAGAATATGCTATTTAGTTCCACAGTCTGAAAATGACCTTTCATTTCAACAGCTCTGTGGGCTCCACTACTTGCAGAAATAAACATTTTCTTCCTGGCACAATAGCAACTATTTTAATATTCTCTTCAGACTTTCTCTTCACTGCAATCCTAATAAACGCATTCAGGTTTACGATAAAGAGAGATCTTACCAGACAAATGGCATCAAGGTTACAAGCTTGAGCTGATGACCTTCTGAAAGCTTGTTTTCCAGAGCTGCCTGATGGGGTGAACATTCCAGTGCTGTTATTCATTGAAATAGGAACTCCAAATATTCCCCTTTTATAAGCAAAGTCATTTTACCTTGACAACATATCATCACTGGCTCTCTTCTGCACATTTCCTAGGTCAGGAAAGAAAGGTGAACAATTTTTCACTCAGGAATCCTTGATTTTAATGCAGATATTAACTGAAACTCAATTTCTATTGAATACATATTTTGAATATTACATACACATACATATGCAGAAGCATTAAGGTGCAGAGGCTAAACATATCTGTCAGATCTGATCTGAACTGGGATAGAGATATAGTATTTTTCAACTACAGTATAAAACACTTGTACTTCACAAATTCTTGATTTTTCTAAAACCTTTCAGCCATTTAGCCATTAGAAAGCAAACAGCTTGAAAGGATTTCCAGTTTTGTAATTCATTTGACTTCAGCTTGGAGGAGTCAAAAAAGGTTTAGGTCATACAGGTTCATTTATTTTGAATACCAAACCTGTAATGATTTGCCTGCTTTCGTTTCAGGAGGAGGATTTATAGGTTGGATTACACCCCATGGAGCTATACACAAAGGTGTCCTTCCATATGCTTATCTCCCTCTTTTGGCACAGAGATTTCACGTCTAAGATACTGCCTGGGTGACAGAGAGAGGCTCACCATTGTTTTGGCCCACACTGAGAAAGCTGATGCCATCACTTCAGATCAGTATGGGTTTCCTATTGGGGCACTACTGCAATGCAAGCTTAAAATCCACCTCATGAAACTTCATGTCTTTCTGTTTTCTGCCTGAAAAGCAGACAGGGTCAATCCTTACCTTACATCCTAAAAGGGCACTTTCAATTTAACAGGAAAGAGTCAGAAATTCAGCTTGCTTCAGCAGAGAGAATTACAGGGTACAATCCCAAGCAAATTAGTAACACACCATAGCTAGGAAAATAAGGTCACAGTGTCTTTGGCATGCTTTTGAATAGGACACTCAGAGTTGGTCTAGATTCTTGTGCTAATACCCTCTTTGAAGGCATACTTTTAATTAACTGCAATAGAAAAAGTGGATAAGAGAGGTGTGGAAAGCAGGTCTCATGTTCCTCTTCCCACTCTAAGCTAGAGGAGTTTGGTTTTATAGTTTCTTTTTGATGCAGTTGCTTCCAGACCACTGAAGGAAGCTCAACCTTGAGCTCAGTCAGAGCTGAGCCGCTTGCTGAGGTGCCCTACTCCGGGCAGGCCTGTCCCGCAGTAGGGCAGGGGATGGCGATGCCCAGTGGACTCTCTGAGCTGGAGACACCACGGGGGAGCACCAACACCCAGACTGGCACACCCAGGGCACTGTGGGACTCTGCACCAGCTACCCCACCCATGGCTGATGTCTCCATGCAGAGGGAACTGTTGAGGAGACAGGTTGTAGTGCAAGTGGCTGAGCTGAATGAGGTAGTGAGAAGGCAGTGGAAGATCAGGGAGGTTGAGAAAGAATTAGATATCTGGTGCAAAGCACAGTCTGCAGTGACCTACAGCCAAATAGCCACAAACTCCCCCTCCACCTTATACAGAAGGAGGCAGGAGGCAACAACGCAGAAGAATGGAAGCTTGCAACAGCAAGATGCTCAGAGGGCTGGAGCACCTCTCCAATTAAATTGGACTGGGACAGTTGTGGCTTTCCAGCCTGGAAAAGGTTCTGGGGAGACCTTGTTGCACCTTCCAGTACCTAAAGCGGCTGGGAGAGAGCTGGAAGGACTTTTTGCAAGGCAGTGGAGTGATAGGACAAGGGGGAATAGCCTTGAACTGAAAGAGGCCTGGTTTAGATCAGATATTAGGTAGAAATTCTTCCCTGTGAGGGTAGTGAGGCACTGGCACAGCTTGCACGGAGAAGTTGCGGATGGCCCATCCCTAGAGGTGTTCAAGTACATGTTGGACAGGGCTCTGAGCAGCCTGTTCTGGTGGAAAGTGTCCCTACCCATGGGAGGGGGTTGGAACGGGATGATCTTTAAGGTCCCTTCCAACCTAAACCATTCCATGATATGATTTTATGATTACAGAAGCAGTATCTCCATCTATGTAGATGTCCACAGTTTTCTATAGCTCTCCACTAAGTCCATCAGCCAAGGAGTGCTTCCAAGTTTATTCTGCAAAACAAGGAACTATAAAATAAGAGAACAACAACAGAGCATTTACCTACTTTGTCTGTCTGAGAGTTGTCCTGGAGATTTTACAATATTGATCCATGTTCAGGTCTGTATTTGTATATCTCCTAGTAGGTATGCATATATTTTCTGTTACGTTCTAGTAAGTAACTGTACACATTCTAAATGGTGCTTTACAATACCACATATTCACGTTATTAATAATTATCTCAAAGAGAAATTTTCCTCTTCAATGTTGAAATAATCTTTTGTCTTCACTGGACTTGATAATCCTCATGGATCCCTTCCAGCTTGGCATTCTGTGATTCCATGATCTTTTAAAGTGACCAGCTGTTTCCTGCAGGGATCTACAGCTCAGCTGGTACCACTATAAAGCCATTTCTTCAAAACATTAAAATTTATTGCAGCTTTATTTGTTGATGCTGCTGTAACCTTAAAACTACCTTTGCCAGTCTGCATTGTCCCTACCAATGTGTTGTCCTCACTGCAGCAGTTCACTACAATGCAGTACCTTTGCTTGCAGTTACATTTTGTATAAAGGGGTCTGTAACTGGGAAAAGGGAATAAATTATATCCAGGCAATTGCGACAATGCAGAAAGACTTTAGAGATCATAAATGTCAGAAAGTTCAGTGTCAGTTTCTCAGAGGGTAAAACAGAACAGAAAGTTAGTAAAAAAAGATCCTGCAGTAAGTAATCGGGCACGAGTGCAGAGATGTTTGTATGCAAACAGGGTTGAGCTGCCTTAAGATCTGAGCTCTTCCCATCCAGATATTGTGTTCTTCAAATTACAGTCACTAAAAGACGCTTGGATTTATAAATCCACTAATATCTTTATAAGTTTCCTTCCTCTATTAAAGTCAAGAGGATTTAGTTGTCCAAAACAATACAGTTTAAGAGACTTATCTGTGTATGACCTAGAACAACCCTTTATAAAACAAACGTTCAAAATGAAACTAGAGGTATCTAGTATAGCTCCCAGCAAGCAACTCTTGCCAAGTGGCTGTCAGATCAGGATGCTGTGCAGTATACTTGACAGAAAAGTTAGTGTAGTAACAATAAACCAGCCCAAGATTTAGTACTGGAAGAATTCAAACACTGCCAAAAGAATCACACAATAAGTGCTCCCTGTAACAGAGATTTGGGGATTCTTATTCATGCATACCTAGACTCCCACATTTACAAACAGGCACTCTATTATTTCAGGGGCTTCTCAAATGTGAATTTAAGAGACATACTTAGGCTACTCTTAATAAAAAGCAAATATGTATTTTAAAAGATATGGGGAAAAAACCCATCACCCCCAAATGCTTGAAACAGTAGGACTGTTTGAAATAGTAGAAGTGCGACAGTCATACAACACAACTACTCTAATCTGCATGATTAGGACATTTTTACAGATCCAAGTAGTCTTTCCATTTATAACTCAAGGGCTATCTACACTACACTTAATGTCATTTTCCCACTTGGCCCCCACCCACCAAAGTTTTGAACTAAAATACAGGCACACCACACTGGTATGAAACCAGTTAGGTTACCAGGATTAATCATTCTGATGCATATTCTGTTATGAAATGCATCTGTATTAGGCAAATGCATTTATATTAACACAAATGTCTCAGCTGAGACATACTACAAACTGAAAGGAAAATATAATCATTTCAATGATTAGAACAACAAAACATAAAATAGTGAGGCATTAAATATAAGAGGACAGGAGCCAGAAGTGAAATTAACTGAAGGGCTTAACTACACCCTTGGAATGAAGTAGTATTCATTGTTGGAAATACAAAGAAGACTCTGACAATTAACAAATAGAGTTCATGTGTCTTTTACAATAGACCTTTAAACCATTCATACTCAGCAGGTTCAAAATTTTTTCACTGGGGGGCACAGGTGCCACAGAGCTCAAGCAAGAGCAGTTTTGTTCAGCTTGCCTCACATCATATCAGAATCCCTGGAAGTTTTGTACTAGAATCCCCCTTGCCCCTCCCCACTAAAAAGTGAACTTAATAATAATATTCAAGTTAAAAACTCGGGAAACAGTTCACATTGCTGTTTAAAAAAACTTCTGAAGCTACTAAAACAGATTTTGGGGTCTACCTTCCCCTCCCTGATCTTGCCCAGGCAAGTTGCTTTAGTGAAGCACAGCCTTCACAGATCACAAAATCCCATATTCATAACTCCCAAAACAGAGGTCTATGAGGAAGGTGGTTTCATATTTAGGTTTCCATACACCTATCAAACATTTTCTGAACACTATAAAAGGCACTAAAGTAAGACAGGTCATCTAAAGTTTATTAAAACATCTGTGCCTTCCAGCATGGAGTTCACAAATTGTGAATGCAACATTATTCAGCCAATTTAACAAGATTAGCCAGCCTGTTTTTTCCACTTTCCCTCATTTCTTCATCCATAACGAGCTAGCTTGTAGCTAAGGGAAAACAAGCTCTTTTACAGCTTTATTCTTTCACAGCTAGTAAAGTACAGCATTTACAATTGGGAGCTATCATGTCAGAAGCACAGTAGTTTCTCACGGGTCATTCAAAGTGCACTACACAAACCAAACCCAAGAAAAGAGAAAGGAGACTGGGAAGAAAGCAGACTAATTAACAGTTCTAAATTTTAGTTAAACTCTGTTCAACCTTCTGCTTCTCAAAGCCAGCTAGACAACTAACAAGCTTCGTGGAATTCTGGCTCTTAATTAACACACAATTATTTCCCCAGAAGGATTAGAAGTTTCACCAAATGTTCAAGAAGTCAGTTTTTACAGCTCCAGTTAGATTACTGTCTACATTTAGGAGCAAGGGTTACCTCTCCATATTCTACTGGTAACAGACTATATTTTTTAAATGCAATCACATCTTTAAAGGACACCTACATTTTCATTGCACAAGGCTTCCCTCTATGTAGCAGGTAACATTCTCAGCCCAGTAATTCAGTCACTCAACATTAAAAGATAACAGCCATTAATGTAAGCATCCCAGTTATACATTAACTGTTTGAAAGCAGAACAATCTTTGAGAAACCACCTTTCTCAAAGGCTAATCCAGATTTTTTACAGACCGAGGTCTGAGACTCTGTACTTCCTGTCAAGGAGATGATCAGCAAAAGCAAAAGCAGCTTCACCAGCAGCTTGCACCACTAACCTCCACCAAAGTGAATGATGCTTGGTAAAGGGAACCCCTCCCAAGGCATTCCGGCTTCTCAGCTGGCAATTAGTCCTTCCCTGACTTCTGGCTAAACACACAGTTCATTTTAAAGTCCTGCCTCCGTTTTGTGAGAGCAGAAGCTGTGAGTCTTAAATCACGACGCTGAAGCACTTGCCCTTAATAGGACAGTCAATCATCAGACTTTCATCTTACTTTTAACCATCTACAGCTGTCTTCAAACAAAAGCCAGCTATGATACTTATGGTCCTACAAATTTCTTCCTCAGGGAATAGAAGGAAACCATCTCCTCTGAAGACAGTAACTTTCTTCTGCTCCTTCTAGCTGCACCTCTGTGCTGCAAATTAATAGACATTATTTCGACATATTGCTTGGGGAATTCCAGTGCATTACACTAGAAAGGCTTAGAAGACTGACAAATCAGGCCATCATTACACTTTAAAACTGTACAGAGCTCACTTACTGGCAGCAGCAGGCAAATGGCCAGCCCTTACACCCTGTTCCTCATTTCAGCTGCACAAACCTGTCAGTCTTTCACATCACTATGATAAACCAGTTGTGAATGGCACGCAGGAACACAGAGCTGATGGAGGCTTCTCATTGCAGAGATGAATATGATCAAGGCTGAAGCGTCCTCAGATAGGAAAGCTGGGCCTGAGAAGGTGCTGCTAGTGTTCTTTTACCCTTCCAGATCACGGCTTTCTTCTCCATGCTGTAGCTTACCTTGCAAAAAAAGGGTTTTCAAAAGTTTCTCTCTTTCAAAAATGAATAAACTTTCTCCCAAGACGGCCACTGAACAGTTCCAGAGGGTCAGCCAAGGGCTCAACTGAAAGAATGTCGTCAATGAAGCACATTTCTCCATGTCAGTGTAGCTCTTCAAGAAGCATCAAGCCCACTGTTTTCTTTGGCCAGAGTGAATCTGCACTGACAGTGCTGTGACAAGCCACAGACCTTTGGTTATCTGTACAAAGCAATGTTTGGATGTAGGGAAGCTGTGCTCTGCAGCCCTCATGCCCTTTAGCCTGGAAGGGCCACCACTCTTTTCAGTCCCACTGTTGCCTAAAATCAAGGAAAAAAGCTTTCGAGACAATATTAGTATAGATAAAGAGCAGTTCTTTAATGAAAGCTTTCAGGTGCATGGAGTATAAGGGCACACACAGAATAGGGTTCTTACAAATTTATAACACTGCTTAATTATCATATCTAGTGGGTACATCCAACCCAAAAACCTTTTGTCCCTGGTACCACCCTCAGAACTGTCCCAACTGGAGCATCTACAAGGGTTCTGAGTTTTCTACCTTGTTTTGACTACAGTATGTCTTATTATTCCAGTCCAGGTACATGAGTCCCAAACACGACGTCCTTGCTGAAATCTCATCCGTTGAAAAGACCATTAAACAGAATTTCAAGAATGCGGAACAAACCATGAGAAACTGTTAGAAACTGCCAGCTGCTGCCTCAAATGTGAGAAACTATACAGCTATATAAAAATTTACAAATATATAAGATACTAATACAAATATATAAAAGTCCTAAGACATCATCACAGCCTGTCACAACTGGTTGACAGGACCAGGTACTTCCAGCCCATTTGCCCTTTTGACCAGGGGGCTGCAGGGGCCCCTCCTGTCCCCTTGGCCACAGAGAAAGGCAAAGAAGGCAGCAGTATGGTCACTCCAGCTAGGCTCAGGTGCCAGCAGCCTTTATTTGGCATGTTCTCCTTTTCTAAGGCACTCCTTGTCCCTGCCACCCATTCCTGGCAGCTCTCTTGTTGAAATGGGTGGACGCTGTGCTAACAGTCTCTCCGGGGTTGTTTACATCTTCTTGGTGGGGCTGGAAGTCCCTGGACCTTCCTCACAGTGCTCCAACAGATCCGTCTGCACCACCTTGCTAAAGGAGAGAGAAGAAAAGGCCTCCTCAGCTCTGTGGCTGGGCAGAAGGGCTTCCAATGCCCCAAATCCTGGCTCAGACCAGTAGTTCCTGGTGTTGCTGCTGAGACCAGCCCACTGTTCTGCAGGGCCTGTTGTGGGCCCTCGTGCCACAATCACACTTACTCTTCCAGTACTTTCCACCTGAGCTGCAGCTCTTCCTGCTGCTCTAACGTGCTCTGCCTTGCATTGCTTCGCCCGCACTCCTTCAGCTTCTCAGCATAGGCTTGTCTCAGGAGGTGGGAAGGGCGATAGGGATCCTCAAACACGTAGGGGCAGGAGGTCTGCAAAG
Organism: Acropternis orthonyx; assembly: GCA_035583155.1. Taxonomy (NCBI): domain Eukaryota; kingdom Metazoa; phylum Chordata; class Aves; order Passeriformes; family Rhinocryptidae; genus Acropternis; species Acropternis orthonyx. The sequence goes on from JAWWEU010000125.1 coordinate 8,153,655, forward strand.
GCAGAGGAGACTCTCCTAAAACATTGTCAACAATAGCTGAGGCTGCTCCCAAAGCTTCAGCTGAGGCATGTGACTTGCAAGGGTTTGGCTTGGTCTTCACAGCAATGGTGCTGATCCCTCACAGAAAGGGGTCAAAGAGAGCACAAAGCAGACAGCCCATGCTACAGCCAGCTGCACATTCCAGCCTGAGGTATCAGGGACAGTTCCCCCTGTGGGGCAGTGGGAAGGCAGAAGACCCCTGCCTGCCCCTTGGCCATGGCAGGACACCTTCCCAGCTCCCTCCCAGGATACAGGGAGGAGAAATGCCCTTTTTCTGGGGGCTGTGGGGGCATGCCATACCTGTCCCTGCTCCATGCCCTGCCTCGTTCGGCTGCCAAAGTATTTGCGCCACACTTCTGCTTCCACCTCAGGACGTCTGGATGCCATCAGCAGCTGGAGCTCTCTTTCTTCCCTCTCAGTGTAGAGGGAGCGTGTTCCCTGAAGGCCATGCATACACCACACATGCAGCATTAGTCACCTTGAGCTTGAGTGGGGCAGGAGGGCTGGGACCACGGGCAGCTCTTGCTGCCTCCCTTGACCCAGCTCAGAGCCTGAAATGTGACAAAGGTTTGACAAAACCCTAGGATGTACCATTCCTGAGGGTTGTGGAGCACACTCAGGGAGCTTCAGCTGGCGGAATAGTCGAGTTGGAGATGTGGGCTGATTCAACACCTCCTGGCTCTTCTCCTGGATTACAGGCAGGAATCTAAAGAGAAAGGCCAGCAGACTGAGTCTGTAGGAGCCCAGTCTGAGCCTGTACCTGTGCCCACCTGCCCCATGGCATCACTCAGCAGTTCAGCAGGAGGACCATGTGTCCAGCAGGACAAGGTCTCCAAGGGCCATTCGGCATCAGCACATGCACCCCAGCCAAAGGAAGCATCTCTCCCACACTACCATGTGCGTGTAGCACACACCCTCAGCCACACCATTCCTCTACAGGGCTCACCCTCCTTGGCCAGCCTCCTTGTCTTTAGCCTGATCAGATTCCATCGACTGCTGGCTAGCCTGAGAAATCCTCCGCCGAGCCAGGAATACTGGATCCAGCACGCTGACTGAAAGCAGGGGGAAGAAAAGAGCACACAGTGTCTTTGCGATCACATGGGCCAGCGTGAGTGGCAGAGTTGCTGAGTCGTGCCACACAAGGCTCGTGGATAGTCCTTGCCAGCCCTAGTAGCCAGAGTTCTAGGCAGGCCCCTGTCCCTTATCCACACTGGATCTGCTCTGGAGATGAATTCCCACCAAGCCACCCACCCCTCTGGGGCATGGCTTTTCTCTTCTGCTTCTCACAACTGCCATCAGAAGTGACTCACCAGTGGGAAAAACTGGGAGATACTGGGAATCCCTGGGGCCCGCTGGGGGCATGGGTTGTAGGGACCGCCCACAGCTTGAAGTGTCTTACAGAATGGGTCATCCCACGGTGACCTCAGACTTCCACCCTCAGTCCCCTGCCAGCACTCAGTTAGGATATTACCTCTACGGGAACCTCCACCCCAAGGCGCCGACTCTCTGCTGGGCTTCAAGGAAATCAGAGGGGCCAATGGCTGGTGTGGGACTTCCACTACAAGACTGGAAACAAGAAGGCACCAATTGGGTAAAGCTGGAGCATCAGGCTCCCTTGGGAGTTAATTATAAGCTGCTAGCACTCATCTTGGGAGCCACTGCCAAGACCTTGGAGGACATGGCACACAGGCCCTCCCTGGTACTGTGTCTCCAGACACTCCCACCTCTCTCAGAGCACAGCAGTCACTTCATCTGCAAACTCCAAGCCAGGGAGGAGTGAGAGGTGGGTGGAGCGGGAAGCCCTCCTGAGAAGGGGTTAGTCTTGCCCAAGTTTGGTTGGAAAGCAACTTTGACAACCTGGGAGCTGCAGAAGCTGCAGAATCTGCCCTGCTCACCTTGGCAGTGTGATGACCTTGTCTCGACTGACCCTACTAAAATCATTTTGGCCTGAAAAGGCCACAATCTTCATCATGTTGGAGTCCTGGAAGGGAACAGCAACATGTCAGCAGACACCCAAAACACATGCTGGTTGCTCACAAGGTGGTAAAGTGCCTTGCTGCTCGAAGACACAAAGGCTGCTTCTCAGAAAGCCTCACACCACCTTCTCCTCAACATCATTCACCCCTCCCTCGAAGGGGCCGAGGCGCTACTCAGACTTGGACTAACTCACTGGGAGCATGCCTAGGCTGGGTGATAAGTGAGGACATGGCAGTCGAGATAAGACAGCTGTAGAGGTTTGACAGCATTGCTACAGAGTCATAAAGAGAAATCCCACAGAAATTACAAGCTCACCTCGAGAAGAGCTTTCAGCATGTTTCCTGTCATATCCAGCTTCAGCAGGCAGCGATCAAAGAAGGTCATGCTGACCACTTTTCTTCGCACAGCAAGGATACCAATGCCCGTGAAGGAGAATTCCACCTCCTTGTTGTCTCGGAGAGCCCCAGCAAAGAAAAGCAGGGTTTCATGTATACACTGCTCCACAATTTCTTGGCGGAAGTGGGTGTCTGCAGCAATCTCCTCAAAGTCCAGGTGAACAATAGGTGTCTCATCTAGGAAACAGGAACAAAGCAACAGTGTGTCTCCACCACAGCTCAGCCAACTCCAAGACTTGGGGCCATCAGCACCGAGCCTTCAGGCATTGCTCTTCCAGACAGTGCTCCCCTTTCAGCTTCAGCCACCACTGCAGGACCAAGCTGGTGGACAGGAGAGGCCAGGCAAAGCTTTGACTCCTGCTGTGAGCAACCAGCTGGAGCTGCAGCATAGGGGAGGCTGGGCAGATGAGGCTGGCTCCCCAGGGAGGGGAAGACTGCTGGGCTGTCCTACATGTGCCCACACGCAGCACTCTCCGGGTTGGAAGTGCCTTTCTTTGACCATATCAGAGCTGTTGGCAACAAGCCAAATGCAAGGGCTGTGTAGGGAAAGCATCCTATCTTCTTACCAGGAATTCTGTTCTCATCACACTCCAGGTTGTAAAATGTCCTCAAAGGCTTGCTCACAATGAACACAGGTCTCTCAACAGGCAAAACCTTGCCCTCTTCCATGCTGGTATGCACTGGGACAAGTCCAAATGTCCCAGCTCCAATCTCCACTGCCTGAAAACCAGAGCAAGAGGAGGGAGCTTTGGCAGGGCTGCCCAGAGGCTGCCAGATGACTGGCATGATCCTGGGGATGGGCACTTTGGGCCCTGCTCCAGAGGCCCAGAGGGACATGGTGAGGCACGTGCAGGAGGCAAGACTCACCCTCTTCTGCAAGAGCTGTCTGTAGATATAGCGAGATGCTCCAGACCAGACTTTGCAGATTTCTGGAATGCAAAGGAAAAGTCATGTCATGCTCTGATTCATCAACAGCCACCATCCCCTGTGCCCCCACCCATACAGGTGACAGTGGAGCACCCTCAAGCTCCCCTTGCCCTGAGTAAGCACTCTCAGTGCTGGGGCTGCCTATCTGCATTTCTGACTCCAGGCCCAAAACAATCCACCCTGTGACCGTGATAGGCCTGGGGAGGAGAGGCAGGCAATGGTTTGGGAAGGGGATTTCCACTCCTACACACTGACAGTGCCTAGAGGCCTGGGCTACTGTGGAATCCCAGACAGGAGCTAATGTGTATGCCTCAAACACACATAGTCGGATGACTGTGGAGCCAACCAAGGATTGTTGGTAATAACAAACAATGATTTGTTTGTAATAACCAGGAATTGTTGGTATCAACACGCTGTGAGAAAGGAAAATTGTGGCTGGAGAAGGGGGCCATGAGGAAGTAGATGAGTACTTTTCTGGGAGAAACATCCTTGTTGCAGATCCTGGAGATAAGCACAACACAGTACAGTACAAGTGCAGGAATGAGACCAAGAAGTGGCCATGGACTGTAGGAGTGGATCAAGATCACCAAAGACCCCCAAAACCCTCCAACCCATTTCCATAAATGTGTGAAAAACAGGCTACACATGATAACTAATTTGCGTAGAAATTGAGAAACCTCTTTGCGGTGGGGAAACTTATCTATAAAAAGGCACCCCCATGAAGCACAACCAGTGCCCCCAAGACCCTGGACATCCCATCAGCTGGGCTGACACTGGAACCAGAAGTGGTGGATTCCTTCCTTCCTTCCTTCCTTCCTTTCCTTCCTTCCTTTCCTTTCTTATCTCTTTCTCTCTCTTTCTCTCTCTCTCTTTCCCTTTCTCTCTCTTTCTCTTTAATTCATCTCTTCCTTTCTTTTCCCCTCTTCATCCCTCCTGTTTATCCAAAACCCACTGCCATGTGCTTAATATAGTAGATCAGGGACTAACAGCAATTTCAATGCCAAGTGTGTAATTTATTAATAAAACATCACAAGTTTTTGTGGACCTTCTGACTTCTGTTGTTCCTTTATACCATGAGAATCCATGAATCTTGGATGCTCCCTTCCCCTTAAGTGTAGGGCATCACAGCTACCAAAGCTATGTCCAAACCTCAAGGCACCACAAGGCAGGGTTCTTCTTGCAGCAGTCTGTGCCCTCCAGGAGTCCCACCTATGCCCCAGCCTCGGGGTTTCCACAGCTCACCTCCATGTAATCTTGGCCCTGACAGTGCTCCTGCAAGGGACCCCATGGCCTTACCACTGGTGCTGAGCTCTTTGAGGGTTGGGAGCTCTTCCAGCCCTACAGGTTTAGAGACCAGGTAGTTCTGCATCTTTGTTCCCCTGCAGTGCAGCAGCTGAGGGAGAGGTGCTTGTCCTGCTACAAAACCCCTCTGCTCCTCTCCTCTTGATGCTTCTCCCCAGGCAGCATCTCCAGCGCTCTCCTAAAGTCTCTCCTCGTCTCCTGGCAGCTGGGCAGCTCCTGCGATACAGAGCAGAAAAAGGGCCTGATCTGCTACAAAAACCCTCTGCTCCTCTCCTCCCCCTCAACACTTTTCCAAGCAGTTTCTCCAATGCTCTCCTCCCACAGCCTGCTTTTGCCTCCTGGCAGCAAGGCCGCTTCTGCACACCAGAGTGTTGGTGAGAGCAGTTCTGGTGTTGCCCAGGCCTCTCCAGAGGGTGTGCTCCAGGGACATTATAGGGAGGGTGAGCTGAGATGTGGGTATCTCACTATGACATCATGCCATGGGACACGGGGCTGCACTGAATCCACCACCACACAACCCCACCCACATTTGACTCCAGCATGAGCAGGGCAGCCCTCCTGGGCACCTCAGGTTGCTGCACTGATAGTTCTGCCTGCACAGCTCAACTCATCTGCCCCAGCTGGCCACACAGAAACTCCTGGAACCTGGGGAGGAATATGCATTAGTGCTGAAGGGGCTTCATGCACTGAGAAGAGGGCTGGAGAGGTCCACCCCAGGTTACAAGGGCAAGCAACCCCATGTTTTGACTCACAGGGCAACACTCAGCCCCTCCTGTCTCCTAGGGCCACTGGGATGTACCTCTTTCCCTATAGCAGGATCCACAAACAAGGACCAGAACTGCATATGTGTCTTGCATCTGCATCCTCTGATGTACAGTCACCTTCCTGGAAGACTTCCCTTGGCATGACTGTCAGCTTCCCAAACCCTCCACCCAGCTTGCAGAGATTCTTTGCACCTGGATACAGGCCCCCAGATAAACCAGCCCAGATGGGGACTGATAGCCATGTGCAAGTGGTATAAAAAGTGACCTTCCTTGAGACAGAAATTGTGTTTGGCTGTCAGCTTGTGATTGTCTCCATTACGTATCACTACACTGTTCAGGTACACAAGGCACAGCTGAAATGAAGAACTCATGTACAGGCATGTGTACTCAGCCACTGAGTATGGTGTACCAGCTGTGAAGGAACATGGACATGGTGGCTGTTGTTGCCAGGCAGAATATAAGTAGCTACCATGAGGTGATGACTGCTCCAGATTCTTTTTTCTTTTTTTCTAATATAGGCAAGCTAAGCTCAACTTCTGGTTCTTTATTTTTAAACATTGACCAGTTCCTTTATTTAATTATATATGACATTAAAATGTTGTTCATGAAAACTTACTCAGTTTCTATAATACCTTGTGAGTGCCTTTTCATTAACATTTCTTAGACTTTCCATAAAAGTGTGATTTATGGCCTTATTCTACAACCACCCATCGGAGAGATTCTGAATTCACTAAGACAATCTCTGTGAGTAAACGTTACTCTTGTACATTAGTGGTTTCCAAACCAGGCAATTAACTTACAAATGTTTGCAGGCTCTTTCTTCATTTTTTCATAACATAGTCAGGCACAGTATTAATATTCAGTACCAAGTCTAATAAAATTTCTATTACCTTCTGGGGTTAATAATGAACACAACAGGGACAAAATCAGTATCACTGTATTAACTATCATTAACAAAGGTATCTAAGCATCAGCATCATAACAAGTGAAAAGCTTAGTGTATATAAAAAATTTGTTTTGGCCTATTTATGTTACTCAAATCCTAACTTTAACGTTAAGCCTTAGGTTTTAAAATTAGTAATATGCAAACACATTATGCATGGTCAATTAAACTGAACTCCAGTATTTCACATAATTGCAGGAACTGTGAAAATCAGAACTTGTGCTGGTTTAAAGGTAAACTGGACACGACTCAGAAGAGCTTACAAGTCAGAGTTACAATTTACTAAAAAAAAAAAAATTATAATAAATACAATGATACAGAGAAAAATTGGTTTTAACCCACAAAAAACAGATGTATAAGCCAGCACCCTGGGGCACAAACAGAATGGAGTTCATTAGCCCCTGTGCTGAGTGTCACATGGTCCCTGAGTGTAAAGTAAAAGGAAAGGAAAACAGTTGGTGAGGATGATGGTCACAGTGTTATCAAGAGTGGCAGTCGCAGTCCTGTTGAAGTTCTTGTCCTCCTCTGGATCCGACGAATGGTACCAGTCCCAAAACCCAAAGATTATTGCTCAGGTTCAGGTGGGATTGTCCAGTACCTCCTCCCAGGGTGGTGAGTTTCACAGTGGGTGACTTAATTCTGTGACTCATGGGGTATTTTTGGAATCTTTGATGGTCTAGGTCATTGCAGCTGCTGATTGTGCCAGTCCCTTATGGCCCATTAGCAGACAGGACCCCTCAGGCTGGATGTGAAGATGCTAATGCCTCCCCGGAGGGGAGTTATCACAGCTGAGTCACTGGTGTGAAGACAGAGACTTTCCCATGCCTTGCAGGGTTCCTTAACACCCAGCTTGTACCCTGAGGTATCAGTGTGCCCTGGGCAGCTGCTGCAAACCATCCATCGTTAACAGTTAACAGTTCATCAGAAATGACACAGAGGGTGTAGAATACACAATTTTAGTTACTAGGACAGAACTAAACTTCATTTCAGCCAGTTTCAAACAAGTATTTTAGATTTTTTTTCATTAATGAAAAAAATTGTCTGGATCGATTGATTTTAAGCATGGAATTCTCTCAAGAATTTGATTCTACATACAACCATTTCAACTTAAAAACAGAATCCATGCTGCATATTACAATAGTAAAATTAAATTTTACTACATTCCTTCATTAGCAGTTTACATCCATGTAATTAAATACTTGGAGTTATCAAATCTGAGGCATGTATTACATCTGGTCTAGCACATAGAAGTCTCTGGTAGAGGACTCAAGGCATATTTGCCACTAGCTCATCTCAGGCACTTAATTTAAGTGCTTGTGTGGACAAGGAGGCTCCATACAACCTGTCAAGCCAGCAAAGAGAGAAAAACACAAACCATGTAGATCTGAAGTCACCTTCATACATAATGAAATGGTGGCACAATCACATTTGGAAAGCAGGGAGGAAAAACAGAAAATGCCTTAGGGGAACATCAGTAAAACAGAAGGGGAGAAGAACAGACAAGGGATCCCAGCTCCCCATGTGCTTAGGGCAGTGAACTCACCTGCGCACTCCCATAATCCCACCAGAATTATGCTGGGTGAAAGGGAGAAGGGCAGTGCTAAATGTTTCCTGCAGTCTTCTCCCACTACAGACTCAGGACACAGATAAAGGCACAAATCCAAATGTTGCACAGAGTAGACACAGCCCAGACTTCCTATGCCTTCCTGTGCATGGCTTTTCCTTAGACTTTTCTATTAAAAGCTTGATGATGGAAGAAGCACCATACGAGCACTGTTTAACCTCAAAATGCACAAGTCTGCTGGTTCTGGTCTGAGAAAGTTTACTTATGGCTGACCACCACTTAGGAAGACCTGTCACCTGCACATACTGCTGCAACAGACTGCATTCCCTCCAGTTCTAAAAGTAATCCTGCTGTTCTTAATGTGAACCACACACTGACACCATAATTAATATTAGTTGGCATTTATTAGCAGTTTGAGATACAAAACAGTGTATGGGCTTAGAAAGCATAGCCTCTTAAGGCAGGCCTCTTCAGGGAAAAGAGTTAACACAGCAGAGAAATACAATGAGACTTTGCCTGCAGTTTCATAGTCTTGCTTTTTTCCAGACTGGAAGTACAGGTGAAATACACAGCAAAAAAATAAAACTTTTAAGGACTAAATATAGACCATGCTGTATGCTAAACATATTTTAACATACATAATTAAAATGAAATAGTTTCATTAGGTATCACAATTTATCTTCTCACATAAATGAGAACAAAATTAGTTTTAAGTATGTCAGAAGCAAACTTTTTTCTCCTTCAGAGTCAAATGGGGCTGAGGACTTTTTGAACAAAGGGACTTACACTATCTGCAAGAATCTGTAGCCACATGCATTTCTCATTTCCATCTCTATTTTTCTCTTGTTCCTCAAAGCAATTAAATTTTTCCTTTTGCTGGAAGGCCTGTGGGGAATAACCAGAGGGAAGTTCTGAGAGACGACATGGTCCTGAGGTGAACCATCTTCCTCTGGGTCCTCAGTCAGCATCATCTCCGCAGTACCAATGGCAGTGCTACGCTTCTGATAAACCTTTTTTGGTGTCACCCCAGCAAGCTCTGGTGGCACGTGGAAATGCTGTTTCCATTGCTTAAAAGACTGAATCTAAGTCTGTGCCTCTGCCCAAGGGCTGACTCACTCCACTCATGTCCACCCTGACTGACCTAGCCCCATTTTGTCTGTAAGAGTCAAGCTGTGCTTTAGGTAAGTGCAGCTAAATTTGGGAGATGATAACTTTATTTCTGCACATCCACTCACTTAATCTGTTCCTGGACTGTCAGTGATAATAATTCTCCAAGAATTACTGATTAAGTCATACACTTAAAATTATTTTCTAAAGCCTCCTATTGCCATCTGAGAACTTTGATGGTGATGCTTTCCATTACAGCTCGTTACCCTTCAGCATCATCACATCCAAAATACAGATTTTGGTTTTGCTTGTTCATTCACAGGACTATAAATGTAGTGAAGAATTACTCTTTCATAGTCGTCTTCTTATTTGCTAGAATTTTACTTACCTAATTTTCTCTCTGAGACTTTTGCAAACTTCTATTTGTCTATTCTTTTATGGTATTTTCTGCAATTCTTCCTGATCTCCAGTATTACCACTGAAATTATTCACTGTCTTTCCCTTTCAATTTTGTAAAAACCTTAAATTTCCTCCCCGCCCCAAACTGTTTAAGGGCTTTCACTTCTGGTTTATATCAGATAGGCTAATGCTCTAGTTTCCTGTTTTACTAAATCCTAATTAAACTTCTGGCCCACGTACAAATGATGCCTATTACCTCTGTGGCAGCTTTTTCTTTTGACTAACCTAGAAATACTCATTTTCCTATATATTTTGTACTAAAGGAATCTGTCTCAAAAGATGAGAAACTTTGCTCTTCAAACACTTAATCAGTGTTAATTATGCAGAGATGTAATCTGCTTTCATACAGCCCTCCCTGCATGAATCCAAGATGAGGTGTTTTGTGCTCCCTACCAACCAGAAGATTATTTAAGACCATTTAACCACAATAGGACATAAATATTCAGATTACAAAATAAATAAGTGAATTGACAAAATTTAAAACAAAAAGCAACAAGACAAACAAACCAAGGGGGGAAATGAATCCTGATGTAAAGCCAGCTAGTTAAACTGTATTCTTGCTACATAGCCACCATTAGTCAACCCCTGCAGTTTCCAGATGTTTATTACAGGATATGCCTGGACAAATCTTTCATAAAAGCTCTTTGACACAAAGACATTCAACTTTAAGTACCTTAACACAACAGCAGACCTTTTAAAGGGGATTTACTTGGACTTTTTATATACAAAAACAGCTGGAAGGGGAGTAGAATGACAATGAAGTAAAACAATACTTAGTAAATCTACACCTTCTCCTTTAGGCACAAAAGAGAACTCCATAAGCACCGTGTATACAATAGTCCTATTAAGCTCATGATTTTCTAAAAGATTAAGGCCCTGACTAAAAGAACAGCAATTTCTGAAATCACTGGAAATCTTGCTATTTCCTTGAACAACTTTGGATCTGGTCCATACTGACTCCATAACTGTTCACAGGCTGGAAGTAAACAACTCTGGTTATAGCATACATAAAAATAAAATAAAAACAAACAAAGGCTTGCTTTCTACTTACTTTACTTTCCATATTTTTTAAAAGGAAATTTCTGGCATTTTGCTCTACAATATAATCAAATTAATTTGGTGTGAGGAAATGAAAGGAAGATACAACAAGGCATAGAATTTGTTACCAATTCTGAGATTTATCATTATTCATAGTGAAAATAACTACTATTTTATCCCTCAGTTTCATACTGAAAGAAAAATTACTTGCCAAAAACTGGGGGGAGAGTGGGACATACTTTTTCTTTCCAGAAAATGCTCTCTATTGCTAGTTCCAGAGTCCTGGTTCTGTATTTCATCCATGTCCCAGTTACTTACAGGCTTTTCATCACAATTTCACATGTTCATTAAATGCAAGATCAGACTTCTCTAACTGACAGTTTTACTTCCACTTATAGGTAGGCGTGCATGTGCATATATATATACATATATATATATATAGTAGACC
>JAWWEU010000125.1:8164717-8176735 GCA_035583155.1 Acropternis orthonyx
AGCTTTGTCTGGTGGGCTCTGGGATATATATATATATATATATATATATATGGTAGACCAAGACCAAAAAATGAATATAGCATCAAATAATAAAACCAAGGAACATGATTCCAAAACATTTTAACTAAAACTTATGCTGGTTCCATACCGATCACTCCTAATTTCAGACAAGGCTTCTACTGTTTTGCAGTGAGTGCCAGAGAAAATACATTTCTATTGTTCCTGTAACAGAAAAAAAGAAAAACAAAAATCAAAAGATCATGATCAAAGAATGGTTGCCCACTGACTGACAAACACACACAGATTTGTAGGACAAATGAAACCGTGGCTACAAGCAGGAGCTCATCATACCCCAAATAAAAAGGAACTGTGTCAAAAAGTCGAGTGATTTAAGTGCGGCTAGAACAGATGCCAAGGTCATGATGCTTTTATAGCCCAAAAGGTTAAATCACTTTGTACATTTTTTTTCTACCACTCTCACAGACTGAAAGCTATTACTGCCTAATGTCACACTTGGCAACCAGATGGTACCAAGGAAACCTCTATTCTAATTTCACAGGTATTTTAATAAATTTATGCTAGGCATTTTAGATCACTCAGGTATGATTAACATCTTCTATACATGAGTAGATAGACCATATACATGCTATCTCATCACCCAGCAATAACAAGCTAGATAAACTGGATCTGGTTCAAACTAATCAGACAATCCCAGTCCTGGGGGATTAGACAAATCAAGCAATACAGAACATCTACCAACTTCTTCCACCTCAAGGCAGATGTTACCTATGATCCAGCATACAGGGAACAAGCAGTACACTCGCTGCTACAAAATTCACTTCTCTTTATATTCTGAAAACATTTGAATAAGCCAAACGTGTTTATACCAGGCTGTATTTTGGCATGGCCACAGCATTTTTGATTCAGCACTGGAAGTTCTAACACTGAATTTTTCATACTGCCAAACCACACCAAGTTCCTACAAAAAGTTCCCAAACTTCTGCTGTTAAGATGCCCAAAACACACATTTCTATTTCTGTCTCGTTTCAGTAGGAAGGCTTACAGAGAAACCTTCTTGGATTAGACTTGTGCAGTGATGAAGTCCAGTTCCTGTATAGAACCTTCTTTCTCATAGACCTAATTCATTTTTTTCATGCAGGAGAAATATTATGCCCATTATACACAGCTAAAGAGTCAGGCATGAAAAAGTAAAGCAGTTCTTCCAAATCATCACCACTGGCAAAGCAAGAGCACAGTCCTGTCTTCTAACTTTGGTACTACATCACACAGCAATTTCTGCCATTCCCTAAAAGCACACAAGCTCTGGAAATTGTTTTACTATAGCAATCACCTCTAGAAATTTTCAGAATCACATTATTAACCAGAAAGCTCATTTTGTCAAGAAAAAAAAAAAATACAGTTATATATTTTTTTCCCCTTAAACCATTTTTTTTTTTTTTATTTCTCAGACTAGGGTACCAATCAGTTATTATCCTCCCTTTTTCCACAGAGACCGCAACACAAGGTGGTTATTTATTACCTACTGAAAATTCTAAAAAAAAGGGGGGGAATTAAAATTTGCAGTTTTCTATATGACAGTTCTGTAGGTAAAGGACTTCTGATGATGTGATAATTTTCTGAATTATGGTCAAGGATTTTCAGTTAATATTCTTCAATACTTCCCTGTAAGGCTATAGTTACATTGCAAAATCAATGTATACAACTATTATTTGGCTTTTCTATCTTTGTTTGTAGTAACAACCTCATTTCTGAAGCTATTTATCGGCACTTTGGTCATGCCATAAATGCTATTTTTTCCTTCCTAATTGTGTTTTGTTCATTACTGTACTGAGCAAAATATGGCAAAGGGTCAAAAGTATATATCCTTTCTTTCCAGCAAATTGAATGCTAATTTCCTGGTCACCTCAAGATTCTTAGAAACTGCAGAATGGTGGAAACTGGGGGATGCAAGTGCTCCTCAGATCCCTGTTGTCCAGAATTACAGCAGCAAGGGAAAGCTGCAGACAACTTCCTAAAACATTCTTCTGGAAGGAACTTTTCCAGCTAAAGTCAGTAGTACAGCACAATCAGTAATAGCAGTACATCATTCCAAAAAATTCCTGCTCTGTTCCTAACACTGCCTTTTAGAGGAAAGGACAATTTTCTTTGACCAAGTTTCCCCCAGTTACAGGGAAATCTGTGAGAATCACTGAAAGCCGGCAAACCCTCAAACGCTTCTCAGAGCTAAGAAAATCCAAGCCTTCCTACAACACTTCTGACATCTTCCCACTCTACCCTAAGTCACATTTACGTGGCTCATTCTTCCATTTAACACTTCCCACAACCTGAGTCCTTCCTGTCCTCACTTCCTTTTCCCTCCTTTTCCTGCAAAATCTCTTTACTTCTGTGCTTAGCTCACGTAGAGTTATCACAGCACCCGTGTGATATTTTTCTCCGCTAAACTGATTACTTCTTTAAGTCAGCTCTCTGCCTTCTGTAGACAGACATTCCCCTCGCGATCTCACAGCAGTGCACTCTACTACACAACAGCACGCTGCATCGCTGCTTTTACTTGTAATGAGCTCCTCTTTTTGCGTGGTCATTACATGACTTGTTTGTAATCCAGCTGCTGCCTCCCACAGCTGCAGGATTTGCCGGACCATCCCTTCCAAGCAGCAGCTGCTGCAGCTCGCAGCAATCCGGGAGCGGGGAAGGCTGATGTTGGGGGGGGAAGCATGGTCTCGCTCCCGGCGGTACCGGTGCCCTGCACTAGTCTTTGGCAGCCGGGAGGAGCAGCCACCGAGGCCATCCACTCCGTGCTGAGCTCCACCGCGGCAGGGTGACCCTGCCGGTCGTGGGAATAACATTTTGCTGTCTTGATTTGCGGAGCTGATCAGCCTCTCCCGAGAGCTTAGAAGTACACTGAACTAACAGACACTCGCTAGAGGCAGGATCGAGTTTGTACTGGCCACTGCTCCTGCTGAACTTGGTTGCAGCTGCATTCCCCTCTCCCCCCACTCGCACATCTTGCAGTACTATCTTTCCTTTTCAAGCTCAACATCAAGCTTCATGTAATTACATATAAGCATATGTATATGATTGTATATGCGTGCATTACTTCAAAAAGATTTGCATAGTAAAGACTGCAAAATGAGAAAACACCAGTATTAAAGGAAGCAGGTGTGATTCAGCAGCTTGTTGTGGGCATGTTAGGAGACAGTCACATGTGGCTTGCAGACTGCTTCAGTGCATATTGTGCCAACCCTCCACTTCCTATAAAATCATAATCACCTCCGGAGCTCCTCTCATCATACCCAAGTGCTTCATCCATTTATGACAAAACACATTTGGCAACACTTTTACAGTCCTTAAAACGAAGGAACGTGGGCGTGTTACACACGTTAACACACAATAGCATAATGTACTCAACATCCTTTACGACAGGATCTTTCTTTTCCTTCCTTGCGCATTGTACACTGTAACAGAAGCCAGAGTGCTGCAGGTATTAACCAGCTCCGATTCAGCATTAGCAGCACCGCTCGTGGTGTGCACTGATCAAACAACAAAAGCTTTCTTGGAAAAGATCTTGTCCCAGAATAAAAATCTGGTGGCCTGTGAGTCCCTCGTTGCAATGCACAAATCGCAGGACTGATAGGCAGCAGAGGGGGATCTCTTAGTAGCATGCTGATCATCACGACGTACAGATTCACTGGAAGCAACAACGCCAGGAACTCTGAAATCCAACACTTCTTAAGTCTGATTATGCAACTTGCATACTTTGCTAATCATTTTTCCAAAGTTTTGCTGAGTAAGGCGTATTGTCCCTGTCCCCCGTAGCTGCCAGATCCTGCTGATCAGAGCAACCTTGGAGCTGCGTGAGGCAGCGGCGGGGCCGGCACAGCCCCCGGAGATCCCACTGCTGCACCGACTTCTGGTGAGGGAGACAATCTTACGGTTTGATTTCTTAATTGAAAAGCTGTAATTGTACCAACACCAGGCCCCAACTTGCATAATGAATAAAGTCTGCACCATTGAAATCTACAGCACAGTGTACTCCTACTTCACCTAATTAAGTAACAGTTCGCAGTTAGGAGCTTTTCCATATGCATATGTAAAGCCTGCTGATAAAAGCGGAAAGGGAACTCTTAACAGCTTTGTTGTTGTTAGGATGGAGGAACTTTGGAAGCTGCTGAAAACTCGGGTAGGGTATTTAGCTTTGTGGTTATAGCCTGATTGCTTTTGCTTTTAAGTCTGAATGGTTTTTTTAATTTTTCTCTCTTACCATTTGTTTTGCTGCACTTATATGTTTATAGCCATTTCTCTGTCCTTTAGTACTTGTGACCTCCTTTTTTTCTGCTATTCTATGTTGTTCTATACATATGCTTTTCTCTTCCTTTCTCCTTCTTCCTTACCACCAGTGGGAGTAGCAAGTGTGGATAAGTGTGTACATGCTTTAAATCTCTATCCAGCTCTACAGAGGAGCCTGCAGAACCCTGGAAATAATTATTCTGAGAAAAATTGTGTTCATACTCCACAGCAATTCTGTGGAACATATGAACTTGCACAGTTTCTATCATGCAGTCCAGCCACTAAGCAGTTGTGAGAGGAGATGTCTAGTACAGATTTTTCAAGGACCAACTTAGAAATTTCTGAGAGTGTGGAAGTGTTTCAAGGAATAGCTTCTGTGAAAGAAGTTTCAAGGACTTACCCCTTTGGTGTGTCTTCCTAAGAATGGCAACAAGCACTCCTGAGACCTCCATCTGCTAAAGTCACTCTTCCAAAATGTGGAGGTGGTAAAATGTCTGAATTGAATATTGCAATATATTTAACACAGAAAAAAAAAAAAAATGTTTTCTTTGATCATTGCCTCTAGGTGACTAAACTGCTTTCCAGCTGGAACTTCCTCAGTATTGAAATTGAGGATGGTAAGACTACAGAAAAATTTTCCCTAGGCAGATGCAATTTTAGAAGAAAAACAAATGAGTCTAGGGTCTTACCATGGGAAGACTCAAATAGAAAAATAGTCTTAACTATTAGTAGTGAAAGTAGCTCCACCTAAAACAGGTATAAAAACACAGGTGTGTGCAGTCTTCCTAAGTGACTACATAATTATAACATCATTTTTGCCATCTTTTTTTCCTTCCTAGTTGGTGCTACTGTTATCTGTTGTGTAGTTGGCATGATGACTCAGATGATAGAATTATGCTGAAAATTATATATACATGGAACACTGAGGCCCAAGAATGCAAATTCTTCTGTGTAAACAATCTAGAGTTTGGGTTTTTTTTAAAATTTTTTCTGCCAAGCACTAGACATACAGTATTGTAAGTCTAAGAATAGAAATTTTGTATTTGAACTACCGCTTTCAAGCTGAACCTCAACACAAATTGCACTTTAGTTCAAGGTTTGAACTTGCTGTTGAAAAGAAAATCAACAGTGCAATTTTCTATGTCGTGAGCATCTACATCTACCTATGGCTTTGAGTGTATAATAACAGAGTCTCAAGCAACTGGAGTTTTCCACTGTAGTTTTGTCCTCATTTGTTCTTGTAATCATTCAAGCTTAGCAGTATTTGTTGAATTCAGATACAAGTCAACAGTATTTTGATGAAGTTCAAAGAAATGGGTGCAGCTGATTGAGCCATATCATAAAAAAAAAAAAAAAAAGAAATTTATAGAGAAAATAGTGGCTTGATGATGCTTGTCCAGATCAATGTGATCATATTTTGCTTTTCATCTGATTCAATACCAGGTTTCTATCTACAGAGTAAACTGTCTTTCTGAAAATGCTAGCCAAATAATAAGTAATTTGCCTCATTGAAGTCTTTTGCTAAGAAATATCTTCTGTGATGTAA
Organism: Acropternis orthonyx; assembly: GCA_035583155.1. Lineage (NCBI taxonomy): Eukaryota > Metazoa > Chordata > Aves > Passeriformes > Rhinocryptidae > Acropternis > Acropternis orthonyx. The sequence continues at coordinate 8,170,572 of JAWWEU010000125.1, forward strand.
GTTAGATGTAGATGCTATCTCTTGGCTGCAAGTAAACAGATAAAAGGAATGTGTAGTTTTGACTGATCACATTGTATAAGGTCATTTTCATTGGTTTATAATGTATCTGCAGTATGACAATAACCATGAAGTTAAAGATTGTCAGATTTGTCACTAATTAATACATGAATAATAATGGGACATGAGACAAGCTTATAGGAATCAGGCACAATGTATGTTAGTTATTGTAAAGCCATGCATACAGAAATAAGTGTTTTGAAGTGACCAGGACCTTGGCTGCTCTGATCTGGACACTGTAAAAGACCTGGCTGATAGAAAATGTTCAGAGCTTAACCATGGAAAAAATAGTTTTCTTGTATTTATTTCAATGCAGATTTGAATCAGCTAAAACTACAAGTCATTGAAACGAACTGGGAGGTTTTTTTTGGTTTTTTTTGTTTGTTTGTTTGGGTTTTTTTGTTTGTTTGTTTTTTTGGTGGTTTTTTGGGGGGGTTTTTTTTGTTTGTTTTTTTTTGGTAATAAATATTATGGTAGACTTTGACAGCTGGGGAAGGTGGGATAATAGCAGTAGGCTGTACCAATCTACTGTTTCACACTGAACAGCCTCTTGCTGCTTGAGTAGTCACTGAGAGTGACTGAGATCTGTAGAGAATGGTTAGGGGCAAAGAAAAAGAGGCAGAATCTCACCTGAAGAAACTTCTATAGGATGCTGTAATTCTGTTCTGGACTGTAGTGCGTCCACTGCAATTCTTATTCAGAAAGACTCCCAGCACCTTCTGGAGAGGCTCCATCATATCTGATCACTAGTGCAGCACAGAGCATGTAATGAAGTCATACTTTATTGTCGCTTATTAAAACAGCTGTCTAAGGTCATAAATACAACGAGTTGTTTTTACCAGCAGGAGAACCCCGTAAGCACAAGGAGGATGATTAACATCATATCTCCAATTCTGCTTACATCTGCAACTCCATGGCAGATGCTTGACTCCAGTGTTGTTTAAAAGCCATCAGAAAATGTCTTAATCACTGGTGACCTCTGCAAGAACTTTGGTGGCTTCTACATCGATCTGACCCACAGAGTGCTCCTCGGGCAAACGTGAAGGCAGGTTTTTTTTATTGATTAGCCAAATTGTCTACCCTTCCTGTTTTGTCTCCTCATTGGCAATTAAGAGAGAAATCCATGGAGGGAGTGGTGGCAGTGAACCTTCCCTCTGATACAAATTACCTTAATCAGGCCTCTGAGTTAATTTGTGAAATTGTTCCATATCGACTTCTCTTTGAAGCAGGATTTCATCCTATGGCCCCATCAGTAGAACATATACATCTTCCTCTTAGCCATACAGGCTTTTTCTAACTGTGTTATCTTTTACTTCTTATTTACAATCTTATTCCCATCATTGATTCCAGTAATCTTTTCTGCACCATGAGCTGTTATTTTTTTGAGGGAGAACCTGGATGGGTTTTGTTATTGGTTTTTTAAACCTAGATGATTAATATTAAACCAAGTAATGACAATCTAGGTGATGAGGGGGGGAAGGAGAGGGGGGAAGAAAGGGGCAGCAGATAGGAGTTCAATTCTCAGTGTGTTTTTAACATCCAGACAGTAAAAAGGCCACAGTATTCCTCAGCCTAAAACCAAGAGTAAAATAAAACTAGGTGATCATTTTGGTGACTTAACTAAACAATGGAGATTAGCTTTCTACACCCTAAAATATGATTATCCTGGTTAGGAGAGTGATTGATTTGTGTTTGTCCTTACCTGTGTGACTCCTTTTGTGTAAGAACAATGGAAATACTACACTTGGCTAATGAGAAGTGAAGCATTTCATGACCTCTTCCCCAATAATCACTTATTTAATCCCCCCAAAATGAATGCATTAATCCATCTGCCCTATCTCTGTTTTATACTGCTTCATGTAAGGCCAGGACTTGTTTGTCCCTCTTAATGTCAAAGTGATATTTTAGATTTGGAACCATTGAAATACTTGGGAATGTTCATAGCTTATGTCACTATGACTTCATCGCTACTCTGTGATGAAGGACAAAAGAACTTCGTTGGGGGAGAGAGAGTGCCTTGGCCTTGGGGCACTAACACAGGCTGGATCGGGGGCTGAGCCCCCTCCAGATCTGGCAGCTCTTCCCTCTGTTATGCACATGCACTCAGGGTTTTTTTTTTCTGTGTCGATGATCCACTCTTGCAGCATGTGTGAGTTAAATGCAGAGTTTTTTATCTTTAAGATAATCCGTGAGATTTGGTAAATGGAGGTGCCAGGGAAGTTCTGGTTGAGTGATTTAGCATCTGTTCTCCTTGCTAGAAAATGCCCCGTTGTACTTGGGGTGCCAAGAAGGATTTTGGCAGGGGGGAAAGGTTTGACTTACCCAGGTGCCATCCCCGTCAGCACGGGGGATTTACAAACCTGGCATCATCTATTTCCATCTCCAAATCACAGCACGGAGTGAAATGCAGTGATACAAAAGATTAGTCTTCATTCGGCGAAGGAATTGCCAAATTAAATGATGACAGATGGAAAAACTAAAGGCCACAGTGTCAGGGGTCCGTCCATAGTCCTGGGCTTTAGGAAGAGGTAAATACACAGAACTCAGCTGGTGCTGCAGGACGTACGTGTCCGGTGGAACGCCAGCGCTCGGACCGTGTATCAAATCGATACCTGCTATCGAAGGGAGCAGCGCACAGCGTTAGGGCTAACCCAGTGTTATTAGAAAATGATATATTGCACATTAGGATGGATAATTCATGTCGCCTTCATCTGCTCAGACCGTCGTGAAAATCCATAAATCATTTTCTCCTTCATGTATCGCCTAAGTACGATTTGTCACTCGGCATTAGCGGGAGGGCGGCCGCGGATCCCCGCCGCTTCCCAGGCACGGCTCGGAGACCCAAAATGGAGACCCGGCTGCGCTTGGAATTGCGGGGGCAGATCGCATTCCGAGGCTGGGGGCCCCCGGAGCTGCGCCCGCTGCCAGCGCCGCGGGGAGGCCGGGAGGAGGGAGGCGGCTCCCCCCGGGATTATAGACGTGCATCAGTGCAAATCTGTGTGTTTCCGTGTTGTTGTGCCCCCCGGATCACGCCGTCGCTGCGGGAGCCTTCGCGTGGGTGTCGCGCCTGGAGCGCGCGTGGGGAGCGCCCCGAGCCCGGGGATGTGCCGCCCTTACGTCCGGAGCTGCCTCCGGACACGGTCGCGGGCACGGACATGGGAACGGGCACGGGCTCGGGTGGGCTCGGTCCCCCTGGGTTTCGACCGCCGCGCCCGGGCCGCCCGCGTTCCTCGAAGGCAGGAGAGGTGCCGCTCCCGGGGTTCTGGCGGCGGGGAGGGGATGGGAGGGCTGGAGCCGGGCTGCCGCGGGTCGCGTTCGGTGCCCGGCAGAGGCCGGTTCCCTTATGGGCACCCACCGGCCCCGGGGCAGCACAGGCACGATCCCTGCTGCCCATGCCTGCGGCTGGCGGCAGCGCACGGGAAGGTGAGCGGCGGCGCTTCTGCACGGAAAGGCAACGACAGCGAGATCCCCGTCCGCATCCTACGGGCAGCGAGAGCGGTCGGGGACTTCTGACGAAATCCATTTCGCTGGAAAACACCCACCGGAATCGCCCCCCCGGCTGTGTCCCGCGCTGCCACAACGCCGAGGGGTGGCCAAGGGGCTGGGGAGGACAGGATGTAATTTGGGGGGCGGGGGGAGGGAGGGGGGGGTGGGGGGCGCATCTCCCTGCCCGCCGCGCCGGCTGCCGCTTCCCCGCTCCCCACTCCGGAGGCGAGGCAGGACCGCCCGCCGCCAGGCTGAGCCGCAGACCCGCCGCAGGCGGTACCGGGAGCGCTGCGGCGGCCGAGGAGATGCGCGGCGGGGGTATGCAGGGCCGGAGGCTGGGGGTCCCACGGCGGGGCCGAGCCCCGGTGTCTCCCCGCGGGGCGGGGGCGGCTCCTCCCGGGCGCACTGCGGCGCTGTGGCCGCTGGGGGGCGCCCGCCGCCCGCGAGTGCGGCGCGGTCCGGGGGGGCGGGGCGGGGCGGCTCCGGGAGCGCCGGGCAATGGACCCGCGAGGGCACCAGGGCTTGGGCATCATGGAATGCGGATGGGTTGGAAGTGAGCGTTCACGGTTCCCACCCCCCTGCCGTGGGCAGGGACACTTCCCACTAAGCCAGGTTGCTCATAGCCCCATCCAGCCTGGCCTTGGACACTTGCGGGGATGGGGCAGCCACAGCTTCTCTGGGCAAACCTGCGCCAACGCCTCGCCACTTTAGTGTGGATTTCCTGCGTTTCCGCAGGAAAAACGCGCTTGAGTGCGTAGTTCGTTGAGATGTGTGGAGGGAGCCGCTGCTGACTGATGGATTAGAGGTGGGGTCAGAGCAGGAGCTGCTCGTCCCTGCTTCGTGTTGTTCTTCAAAAATAAACATTTTTGGGGAGGGAAAATAAAAACCTCACAAGAATTACAAATATTTAATTACTTTTACTTTATTAATTTTGTAGTCTTACGGATGTAGACCTCTCAGCCAGCACCGACAGCCTGTACTGGAGCGTTTCCCTTGGATTCCTCTGGTTCTCCCTCCTGTTCCCCCACCCCAGGGATGCTCCCCCCGCCACCCAGAGCACCCAGTGACAGACAGTACTCCCAGTTTCCCTCTGCCCTCGTACTCGACGGTCTCCGTTTAAATTAGTGAAAATTCCAAAATGGAAATCGAAAAATACTGGCGTAGGCTTGTGATACTTTAAATTGGCCGGAGATGGAAACATTGTACGGATGAACGACGGAAAGTTGCGCTCTCTCCATTATCCAACACCCCAATTAGCCAAGGCAGCTCGCGGGGCGGGGCGGGGCGGGGCGGGAGGAACAATAATAATCCCAAGTTTCCCCCTTGTTTATGCTTTCTTCTAAAAACGCTACTGGAAAGGAAAGTTGGAGGCGGCTGGTGGAAACTCCCTCTCGGAGGAGCGGGTTGTTTACGTTTACCCGTGTGTGTGTGCGCGCCGGTGGCGGGCGGCGATCTCCCGGTCCGGCGGCTGCGGAACAGTCAGCCACCGTCGGTGGGAAGCGGGCAGGGATGCGGGAAGGGGGCAGGGAAGCGGGAAGCGGGCAGGGATGCGGGAAGCGGGCAGGGAAGCGGTAAGCGGGCAGGGATGCGGGAAGCGTGGCATCCCCGGCAGCGCCCCGGCAGCGGCGGGACGAGCCACCCCAGCTCTGCCTGCCCGCGCGCTCGCCCGGCTGTGACGCAACTGCTTGACGCGCGCCGCAGCCAATGAGACGCCGCCCCCGGGGGCGGTGCTGGCAGCTGATTGGTTGGCAGGAGACGAGCGCTGCGCAAAAACAGCGGAGCCGAGCGGTGCCGGCTCAGAAACCGCCGGCAGAGATCAGAGGAGCCGGGAGCGGGACCGGGAGCGGGGACGGAGCGGGGACGCGAGGCGAGCGGCGGCAGCAGCAGAGACACACACAGAGACAGGGACTAGACGCGAAAGAAGCAAGAGAGGAAAAAAAACCAACCAAACCCACCCTCATCGGCACATCCATAAAAGCAGAGTGATGATGATGATGATGAACATGCTAATAGCAATAAGAGAAGAAAATGAAAGACCTTTAATAGAAGAGAGAAAAATCTAAAATCTTTAAACTAAAAAAAAAAAAAAAAGGAAATCCCAGAGACATCAGGGAATGAAAGTTTTGGGTAGCAAAGCTCTTCTCTGCCTTTTTTTTTATATGAAATCTTTTTGCGCTTAATTTTTTTTTTCAATTTCGCGGTTTTCTGCCTTTTTCTCGCATCTAAGGAGGGCATGTCCACCGGCTGTTCCAGCAGCATCTGCCCCTCCAGCTCCCACCAGGAAGACAAACCGAGGACAATCTTGAAATATAAAAATTTCCTCCTTGGGATTTGCTGCTGCTGCTGCCTCCGCCGCCACTGCTGCTGCCGCGGTGCAGTGCCAAGACTCTCGGAATAAATAAAAACGGGCTACTGTGTATCTCTAGCTACAGCCAGCAAATAGCTATTATTAGTTGGTCATTTATTTCGAAGATCACAGATGAAGTGGGGACGCCTGTCTTCTTCATTTGGTCAGCGTGTGAAATAATAATACCAGTAACAAAAAGGAGGGAGATGGGGCAGAGAAAAATCCTAACATGAATCAGAAGAAATAGTATCTAGCACACGCCCCCCCCCCTCCT
>JAWWEU010000125.1:8176757-8213244 GCA_035583155.1 Acropternis orthonyx
TCCCCCGATCTCGCTCTCTCCACACGCGTGCAGGCGCGGACACACACACACACAGACGCGCGCACACACACACACTGTAGTGTGTATTTTCGAAGGAGGAGAAGGTGGTGGTGGCTTTTGGAAGAGGAGGAAGAGGTGGTGTCGGGGAGGGGGGATCTCTTTCCCCGTTTGGAGATGATTGTGCTATTCCTCTTTGCCTTGCTCTGGATGGTGGAGGGGGCCCTTTGCCAGCTCCATTACACGGTGCAGGAAGAGCAGGAGCATGGCACGTTCGTGGGGAATATCGCCGAGGACCTGGGCTTGGACATTACAAAACTTTCGGCTCGGCGCTTCCAGACGGCGCCCAACTCCCGCAGCCCTTACCTGGAGCTCAACCTGGAAACCGGGGTGCTCTACGTGAACGAGAAGATCGACCGGGAGCAGATCTGTAAGCAGAGCCCCTCCTGCCTGCTGCACCTGGAGGTCTTCCTGGAGAACCCCCTCGAGCTGTTCCGGGTGGAGATCGAGGTGCTGGACATCAACGACAACCCGCCCTCCTTCCCGGAGCCCGACCTCACCGTGGAGATCTCGGAGAGCGCCACGCCGGGCACCCGCTTCCCGCTGGAGAGCGCCTTCGACCCCGACGTGGGAACCAACTCCCTGCGCACCTACGAGATCACCCCCAACAGCTACTTCTCCCTCGACGTGCAGACGCAGGGGGACGGCAACCGCTTCGCCGAGCTGGTGCTGGACCAGCCGCTGGACCGGGAGCAGCAGGCGGTGCACCGCTACGTGCTGACGGCGGTGGACGGCGGGCAGCCCCAGCAGCGCACCGGCACCGCCCTGCTCACCGTCAGGGTGCTGGACTCCAACGACAACGTCCCCGCCTTCGAGCAGCCCGTCTACACCGTGTCGCTGCCGGAGAACTCCCCGCCGGGCACCCTGGTGCTGCAGCTCAATGCCACGGACCCCGATGAGGGGCAGAACGGAGAGGTCATCTACTCCTTCAGCAGCCACATCTCGGCCCGCGCCCGGGAACTCTTCGGCATCGCCCCACGCACCGGGCGGCTGGAGGTGAGCGGCGAGCTGGACTACGAGGAGAGCAGCGTGTACCAGGTGTACGTGCAAGCCAAGGACCTGGGGCCCAACGCCGTGCCGGCTCACTGCAAGGTGCTGGTGCGGGTGCTGGACGCCAACGACAACGCTCCCGAGATCAGCTTCTCCACCGTCAAGGAGGCGGTGAGCGAGGCGGCGGCGCCGGGCACCGTGGTAGCCCTGTTCAGCGTCTCGGACCGCGACTCGGAGGAGAACGGGCAGGTGCAGTGCGAGCTGCTGCAGGGCGACGCGCCCTTCCGCCTCAAGAGCTCCTTCAAGAACTACTACACCATCGTGACCGAGGGGCCGCTGGACCGCGAGCAGCCGGGCGGCGACGCCTACACCCTCACCGTGGTGGCCCGGGACCGCGGTGAGCCGCCGCTCAGCACCAGCAAGTCCATCCAGGTGCGGGTGAGCGACGTGAACGACAACGCGCCGCGCTTCAGCCAGCCCGTGTACCAGGTGTACGTGAGCGAGAACAACGTGCCCGGCGCCTACATCTACGCTGTCAGCGCCACGGACCGCGACCAGGGCGCCAACGCCAGGCTCGCCTACTCCATCCTAGAAAGCCAGATCCAGGGCATGTCCGTCTTCACCTACGTCTCCATCAACTCCGAGAACGGCTTTCTCTACGCCCTCCGGTCCTTCGACTACGAGCAACTCAAGGAGTTCAGCTTCCAGGTAGAGGCCCGCGACGCCGGCGAGGAGCCGCAGCCGCTGGCCGGCAACGCCACCGTCCACATCATCGTGGTGGACCAGAACGACAACGCCCCCGCCATCGTCAGCCCCCTGCCCGGCCGCAATGGCACCCCGGCGCGGGAGGCGCTGCCCCGCGGCGCCGAGCCGGGATACCTGGTGAGCCGGGTGGCGGCGGTGGACGCCGACGACGGGGAGAACGCCCGCCTCACCTACAGCATCGCGCGGGGCAACGAGGCCGGGCTGTTCCGCATGGACTGGCGCTCCGGGGAGCTGCGGACGGCCCGCAGGGTGCCGGCCAAGCGCGACCCGCAGCGCCCCTACGAGCTGGTCATCGAGGTGCGCGACCACGGGCAGCCGCCGCTCTCCTCCACCGCCGCCGTCCAGGTGGTGCTGGTGGACGGCGCGGGCGAGCGGTCCGGAGGCGGCGGTGGCCCGGGCGCGGGGACGGGCGCGGGGGGCGGCGGCGGCGGCTCCGGCGAGCATCGCCCCAGCCGCTCCGGGGGGGATACCTCGCTTGACCTCACTCTCATCCTCATCATCGCCCTGGGCTCCGTCTCCTTCATTTTTCTGCTGGCCATGATCGTCCTGGCCGTGCGCTGCCAGAAGGAGAAGAAGCTCAACATCTACACCTGCCTGGCCAGCGACTGCTGCCTGGGCTGCTGCTGTTGCTGCCCCTGCTGCAGCCGGCAGGCGCGGGCCCGCAAGAAGAAGCTCAGCAAGTCGGACATCATGCTGGTGCAGAGCTCCAACGTGCAGAGCAACCCAGCGCAGGTGCCGGTGGAGGAGTCGGGCAGCTTCGGCTCCCACCACCACAACCAGAACTACTGCTACCAGGTCTGCCTCACCCCCGAGTCCGCCAAGACCGACTTGATGTTCCTCAAGCCCTGCAGCCCCTCTCGCAGCACCGACGCCGAGCACAACCCCTGCGGGGCCATCGTCACAGGCTATGCCGACCAGCAGCCCGACATCATCTCCAATGGCAGCATCTTGTCCAGCGAGGTAAGGACCGGCACCCTCCGCCTCCCCACGCCCCCAGCACCGGAGGGCTTCGACCTCCAGCCATCCCCCGACATCTTTCCCCAAGCCCCGGGCCGCAATCCCGAAGTTCCCGTTCCTCCTCCCACAGCGGAAAAGGCGTTTTGCATTCCCCATCCTCCTCCTTTCCCCTTTAATCCTACCCGTCCGCCTTCTCTTCCCCTCTTTGCCCTCTCCTATTCGGGAGGCTTTAGCGACAGGTGGGACACTCAGAGGGGAGTGCGGAGTAGACCCCCGCCCCGCCGGCTCCCTCCCGGCCAGGCTCAGCGGCTCTTGCAGCCAAGCGTGTCCCGTCCCCCATCGTCCCCTCCCCCCCCCCCCCCGCCCCGGTGCCTCTGAAGGAATCTGGCGTCGGCCGGGGCGCGGAGATCCCCCTGAGCCAGCGTTTCCTGTGAGCAGATCGCCTGTGGGTTGAGGTGGGGGAGGTTATGGCTCTTCACAGAGTCTCGGCAGCTGACAGGACTGAAGTGAGGTGGGTTGTAATCACAGGATATTCTGAAACAACAGATTAAACCCATGTCTTTTTTCCTTCATGAAATCTTCACATGTGCAAGTAAGGCTTTGGGGGAAACCCCCTCTGGGACTGTGACAATCTCTACAGTTAGCAGGAGCTTTAATTAATTTGTGAATTAGGGTTTATTAATTGACTTTTCTTTACTCTATCTGCACAGCTCTTTATAACCCCAAAGCTGAGTTCGCAATGAATGCAGCAAGAGTTTCTGTAAAATCATATGCTGGGACTTAGCATCCCCTCCTGTCAAACATGTTGCCTATGTTGTATTACCTGGTGTGTGGAGAATGTCTATCAAGGCGTCTACTCCCCCATATTACTCCCCCATTAATTGTTTCATACTGGGTTATCATATACATGCTCTCAGTACCTCTCTGCTTATACACTAGTGAAAACATCACATTCTTTTTTAACATGACTACTGAAACCTAAATGCTGTCCAGTCTGGAAAAGGTGGTTTTAATAGAATGTTCTAAAGTGTTAAGTTTTACACTAAAATTTCTAACATTGGATGATAAGATTGACCTTGCCTCAAAATCTCTATAAAACTGTCTTCTGCTGCCTTTTTAATGACTTGAGGGTACCTCAATGTATTTTTTTTTCCTTAGGGTACAATAACAGTACAGTCTCTCCCTATTTTTATACACGGAAATTAAAAACAGGCTGAGAACTAGATTACAATAAGTTTTTTTCTCAGACTAAGTAGTCCACAACTCTAGAAATAGTTATGCTATTTTTTTGTGGGAGTCCTTGTGATGCTCAACAGTGTGCACTGTGAGAAAACGTCAGAATCTCATCCCAAAAAAACCCAGAAAAAATCCCTCGTGTCTTCCCATCTGTATGACTAAGAGCTGGGTTTTTTCCCCTTGCATCCTAGAAACAGATTGTGTAGGCCTACTTGCAGCTAAGCATTACCATTTATAGTGAATATGCTGAGCCGCTCCCTTGACTGGTTACAGAAATATCAAGAGATAAAATCTTTCCCAATATTTTCTTTTTTTCCTAGACGAAACATCAGCGTGCTGAGCTCAGTTATCTAGTTGACAGACCCCGACGAGTAAACAGGTAGGAGCTCCTTAGCCTTGGTTCCCTCACGCATGCTTTAGCAAGTCTGAATGGGGTGCAGAAATGTGTTCACTGCAGATGTAACACAGTAATAAAGCAGTGTGAAGTCTAATGTCTGTAGACATATTAAATAAGACACAGTTGGCTAAATGAGTATGAATTATGACTTTTCTGAACTGGTTTCAATACCAACTGAAAAGAGAACAAAATCTTGGTTTGTATTAGTCTAAAGCATGCTTCAAATACTTACGAACATGCTTCTGCAGGACTTTCCAGAAAACACAGATTAGCTGAGTTAAAATTCAGCTATCCAGCTTAAATAAATGCTATCAAATAATTTATACTGACTACATGAAACCCAGGTGAAGTAATAACCCTTGCAGTCCCTTCCAGCCAGATTCCCAAGGTCTGAAAATTCCTGGGTGTTTTTGTTGTTGTTGTTGTTTGGTGGGGTTTTTTTGTTTGTTTGTTTGTTTTTTTTTTCGTGATGGGCAGAGCACCTCTGCAGAGACCGTGGAATATGCAGGAGTGGGGGGATGCAGCACCGTGTTTGGCCATGTGATGGCGGAAGAATGTTTTATGAGTTCCTTTTTCATGTTTATTCTAATGTAAAGATGTTTCTGTGTCTAGTTCTGCATTCCAGGAAGCAGACATAGTAAGCTCTAAGGACAGTGGTCATGGAGACAGTGAGCAAGGAGACAGTGATCATGATGCCACTAATCGAGGTCAATCCTCTGGTAAGTCTGATAAGAGAATGGAAATAGTAGGTCTTTAAGTAGGAAGACTAGAAGGAGCAGTTACTTACAGGAATATAACACAAGAGAGGCATAAATAAGGTGACCATATTGTGTGGGAGGCTGGGTTTAAGTCAGCATGCTGCTACAGTTACCTGAACAAGGAGGCAATTTTGAACCTCTTTTGTTCATGGAGCAGATTTTATTCTTTTCATTTAGTCAGAGGTGGGGATTGGTGTGTTATACTGCCTCATTCACCATAGCAAAACTTCTGCACATTAAACCAAAGTTGTTGGTATATTTTATGGTACATTATTTTCTATAGCAGATTTGCAGAATTTCAAAGCATTAAGCAATTTTGTTTAGTAGGTGCTTCAGCTGGCATGGCAGTGGGAAGTGAAGGGGGAGTTCCCAAGGGAAAGAAAGAACCCAGTGATTGAATGACAGCCAGACTGTGAGGGTTTTTTTTGCTGGGGATCAGCGGAGACACATTGGGTGCTCTGAATGTGTAATACCTTAACATTTTTGGACGATTGTTTTTTAATTCAAATTGTGGCACCATAAAGTGCAAGTGATCTCCATGTTAATAAGGCTAAGGTATTGCTAAATACATTTATTTCCTCCTGACAGGAAAGAAAGGCTTTAAAAGACTATGATGTGAATCACCTAGAAAATACATACATTGCAGTGTTATTCCCATGTGTAGAGCTTGCTGTCTTTGCTCTCATACTGTCAGTTTGCTTCTGAAAGGGGCATTTGTTCAGAGCCTGTGCATTAGAATTCACACTCACCCTCACACTGCATTTTAACCACAAATGCTGTGCTTTCTTCCCTACCACAGCCTTCACAGGTCTGGTACATCTTGGTTCAATGCAGTGATTTCTTTACCCTTGTTTACTCTGTGCTGTGTCATGTATAAGGATTTGCTACAAATGTGTCATACAAAATACTGTCGGTTGTCCTTTTTTTTCCTCTGACCCCCATCTTATAAGATGCCAGGGCTGGGGACCCAGTGCTGTCACAGCAGTGCTGCCTCACCCGCCTGTTCTGTTAACTGCCCCTGTTTTCTTGCTGCTGTAGTCACTATGCCCTTAACGATGGGAAACCCAGGCACCAGGGGAAGAAGAGGCTGCCACAGGGCCCCTTTCTATTGCTACAAGTCATTAATATGCAGACCTAATGAGACTTGAGAAGAGCCAAGAGTCTCCGGAGCTCCCTGCTTCTTGCAGGGCTTCATGCTAAGTGAACAGAGTGTCTATTTTGTGTCTGGGAACCTGACAACAAACCAGATCTTGCCAGAAGTTTACATCTGAACACAGAGCCTCTTTCATTTTTGGCCTATATATGGCGTATGATTTATTGTTGTTTTAAAAAGCCATGTATTTAGCCACTCCCCACACTTTCTTTTGCACTGTTCCTGATGCAGCAATCAGTGCTACTGAGTTATAAAAAGCTCCCTCTCCTTCTGCCCTCCCTGCATTCCTGTTTTCTTTTCTCTTTTACGCATTTTACTGCAGCAGTCATCTCCATGAACATTTCAATCAGCTTAGTCCCTCAACATAATGAACCATAATAACCAAACAGGAGAGAAAAGAATAACATCTGCAGAAGGGGCTGGGTTTGACTGATGGTGGGAATATAATCATAGAGTTGCACATCAACTGAAAGCTATTTTCTTTTAGATGCATTCAGTGCTGTTATTGTTGTGCCTCTGCTCTTTATTCTTTCTCTCCATTTTAAAAGTAGTCTATCTCAGAGATGAACACTTGTCAAACTTGGCATTGGTCCTTAGTGGGGTAAATTCTTCTTCATTTCTATTTTATCAAATAAGAGGAAAAATCTATTCTATGCTTTCAAATAATTTCAAATAATCTAGGAATCTGATATGATTTACAAACTTCTGTGTCTCTAATGGCGATGACATAGGAAATAATGAAAGCTGCAAATTAGTCTTGGTCTACGCACAGCTGTTTGAACTGAAACCTCAGAATACACAGAACGTCCAATTTCATATATTGGTGCTGTGATTTGAGAATAATTTGCATGCACCATTTTTTTAATGCTAGTTCCAAATAAATATTTAATTACAAATCTCTGTAGAAACTGCCTTAATGTTCTACATACATATTATATACTTTTCCTGTAAGTTTTGGGCTGAACTATGCTGTCTTGATGCAAAGAATGTGCCCTTTACTCTCAGAGATGACAAGATATTTTGATATAAAAACTTTGCTCTTGCTACTAGCTCTTGGTGATGAATTTTATGGGTGAAAAAGGAGCATAAATCTTGTTTGATCTTGAATGGCTAGAGGGAATGCCGTCTCAGTTTTTTGGTCGTTATGAAGCTCTATAATCAATTCTTTATAAATTACTGAAGGAAAACACACTGATTGATAGCATGGCAGCAGTTTCGTCTGGTTTTTTTTTCCAAGATGTTACCTGATACTATGCAGAATCATATTTGTTTTCAAAAGCATCTGAAATATTTAGCAGGTAGTTCACAATGAGATACAAAACATTTCTTACAAGTTTTGGTCAGCAGCATGTTCTACTGGCAAAACATATTTTTACTGTTTGGTACATAACTTCTGTGCCAGAACAGTCCTGTGGCACACAAATAGCTGTTCTGTAATAGTCCACTGCTGTCCAAGCTGGATGTCAAAAGTCAAGATCACTTATTAATTGGGAAGGAAAACATGCAGAATGAAAATCTATCACCCTGTCAATAGTTTTATCCTACACAATTACGTAGTGAAAATTCTGAACTAAGCTGTTCTACATATCATAAAATATTTTATTGTGTTTTGAAATAAGATTCTAGTTCACCTCTTCACAAAATATGTTTTCTTAATACTGATTTAATCGTGTTTTTAAATGTGCTGGAATGTATGTAATGTTCTCATTAAAGTACCACGAATGCCTCATAGTTATCCACATTCTTGACTGCCTTAATGTTGTTGAAGTACTAAAGCACTGCCATCTGCTTTTGACAGGGTATGGCAAGTAGTAGGAGGCTCAAGAGCCTAATTTTTGTGGATTGAGTAGTTATTTCATTGATTGGGATAGGAACTTGAGCTTTTTGGAAAGTGACTTTCCAAAGGTGCAGAAGTGCAGGAAGTTTTTGGCAAATAGAGGAGGGGTTTCTCAAACCCCAAGTGCATGTTCTAATGACCTGTGCTCTTCTTTGAAATCTGATAAGACAAAACTTGCTACTTGTTATAGAACAAACATAACTAACACAACACTACTACCTATTATTAACACACTGTATTTCAGTCATGTTCTGTAGGAGTAATTTCTAAGCATGAGGTTAGTTTATTTCCCATGGTTGATTGAATTCTTGGCCTCCCTTGTGAAATTGCCGGCTTGGGTGCCAGTTAATACTCTGCATGTGTGTACATTTAAATTGTATGATTAGACACCTGTCCTACAAGATTTGGACTCATGCCATCAACTTATTTCATATGGTTCCTCATTAGCTAGTCGGCTTTCTCAAGCAGAGCTCTCCACAATATTATCCTTTTTTGCACTGAATTGGCATGATGTCTCAGATGCACTTCAGGAAGGAATATCCAAGATGTAAAGCCAAGTAGATGTTCTGCTATGTAGATACTATAAAATGCATCAGCCTTTTATGATCACCTCCTCTGTACAGTGCTGAACAGTTTGCATTGATGACTGGCTGAGACCTAAAATTAGGCTTTGCTAGTGGCCTTTGTGAAGGGAATTGATAGGGGTCTAAGAAAAAGGCACATAGTGAAACATTGGCTCACACCTTCTCAGTACAGATTAGTTAAAACCAAGAGGGTTTGTATGCATTATTACAGAAGAGGTATGATATTTCAGTGTCCTTAAGGAGAAGAATTTGAGAAGTCAGAGGAAGAATTTTAGTGATAAAGGCACAGAGAAACCCAGTATTCCTTCTGAGTCTATGCAGAGTGACAGCTAAATCCTGTTTTGAAGATCACTTGGGCGAAGAGTCTATCTCAGATAAAGTGAGAGTGAACATGAAAATGACTTAGAAAAGTGCTTTGACTCAAGCTGAGGGCTGTTTCTGTTTCTTTTTTTTCCTCTTCTTCCTTGGTCTGCATGCTTAATAATGTTGTCATCTCAGTGGTCCAGACAGGGCTTTGAAGCTCAGATTTGGAAGAATTGAATACTGAAGATACTTGAGTCTTTATTCAAGTTCTCATGCAGATGAAGTCAGTTTTATCCAAGGCAGCACACCAACTATTTAGCAATAAAGAACAATAATAATTCTGTTTCATAAAGTCTAGTTCTTCAGTAGATAAAGTGTTCCGCAAATGAGGTTAACATCGTTGTCCTTATTTACCAACACAAAACATGAATCATAGGGAAATGTGTCACTTTCTCCATGATAATCTAACCAAATGAATAGTTGTTCTGGTAGTGGACCCCTGGAAAGGAGGCCTGGTTCCCTGCATCACACCTGTCTTGCATCTAACTAGCACAAAAGAAATGGGAAACACCATTTATAATGGCCAGACCTAGTGAACGAAGATTTGGAGAAGGGCTCTCCCCACGTGGGTGTGCCCTTCCAGCCTGCACAGTGGATTTTTTAGGTGAGGCACAGCATGCGCAGAACTGGCCCCACCATTTAAGTCCTAAGGTCCACTTGCCATGGCCGAGCGAGCTCGGACAGTGACAGTGAATCCTCGGGACTGTCTACAGTGCCCAGTACTAACTGGGACTGACCCTGCTGAGCATCTGAGATCTGACGGGATCGGATGGCAGGGAGGCATTTAACTGCCCAGGGGACAGTCCCTACTGAGACTCGAACTTGAGCCCTTGGGATTCAGAGTCCAGAGTGCTAACCATTACACCACAGGACCGCCCTATGAAACACCATTTAATTGCAAGTAAAAGGCAAAGTTCCAAAAAAGATTACATATGTTGGGGAAAAAATCCCCTTCAATAATGGTATTGCAAAAATACTTTGTCAACATTTAATTTACATTTTTATTTTTTTATTGCATCATTTACTCAGTAATACATATGATCATGTTCACTCGTTGTTATAAAGGCTTGGTGTATGCTTCTTCTCCCTTAATTAAAGAAAGTAGACATTATTTAAAATTGTGTTCAGGCCTAATTTTTGCTTTGACCAAAACTGTCTTTGAAACTGATTAAAACTCATGCACGTAGAAATTTTGATTTTCTCCTTTTGAAATATGAAAAGGAAGCAAACTGGGAATTTGCTTCCAAAGTGCAGTGCTACAAAGTGTATGATTCAAAGCACTTGAGTTCAGGTAATTCAGATACAGATATCAAGCAATATTTAACTCCTTCCCTAGTTTTTGGCAGCTTTTGAGGGAGGGCCAGAGGTTTGTTTTCCTTCAAAATCTGCAGAGTTAAGGTTGTCTGAGAGCTCATATTGCCCACTGGCCCATCTGGTAATAAGACTTGAACAAGTAGGAATGAACTAGTGGCATTTGCCATGAGTTTTTATATGTATGCTGTATTTGGAATAGTGCAATGCTTATCATTTTCAGAACTTAATAGCACTATGCTATCTGATTGTGTCCACAAAGGGCATTTGAAATTCATAATTCAGAGTCACCTTTAAAATCTCAGTTTCTCTGTATGCGAGGTCCAGTAGGATAACTAAGTGAAAAATACAAAGCTCTTTTCTTTAATGTGGACTTGAAAATTTGATGGATAATTTAGGTCTGAAGGATTACATATGTATAACTAGCTTTATGAGGGAGATGAGACGGAAGGGTTATACCGCTGAACATTTCTTTTTGTTATAAATCAAGAACATGATTCTTGGAGTATGAAGGACTTCTGTGCTGAGTGTCTTACTTCATTTACCATGATATGTCCTCCCTTCTTGAAAAATAGCAAACAGCCCTTATCTGCCCCCAGCTCTGTGTTAAATGTTTTTCAATTAGAACCAGAGAATTCTATACCATGACCCACAGGAAAAAGGTGGAAGAGGAATAGCCAGCATTCATACCACAGGCAGTGTAAATATACATGGGTGCCCAGGGATTTTGAAACTAGGCTGCTAATTTGAATTTCTTTTCTGTCAAAATACTAAACCCAAGGGCTTGGTTCTGCACCCGTTAAACTCTTAGGGAATGTTGTGACTGATTCAAGCTGGAGCAATTCCTAACCCTTGCCTCTCTGAACATTTTGTTCCCATCCTAAATAAGCATTTACATTCTAGCTGTGTGTTCCAGCAGTATATATTAAAATTCAGATGTGTATAATTTTTTTTTTCTCGTTATGAGTTCTCATCTTCAAGGGGGAAAAAGTTTGCAATACAAGCTTACATTTTATATATCCTACCTTCATTACTTTGTTTATTTAAAATCCTGATTTATAGTGGCTATAACATCTCTTTTATAATAAGATGTTATATAATACTATTCAGTGCACTGCAGTAGACAAGCAGTATTCAAAGGGAACAAAAAAATAATATTTGGATAGAGACATTCTGCAGTTGATGTGAGAAGAAAACAGTAAAATGGAGGGTAATTTTTCAGGGGAAATAAAGATCCATTAAAGGAAGAAAAGAGTCCATATTGGAATATGTATATTTAAAACAATATTACTGTAATCTCTCCTTCCCCATTGACTAAAGAATATAATTTAATATTTATCCTTAAGCTTTTCCTTCTCCTGCTGTCTTTCAGGAAAGGTTGAATGAATATGGTCACTGATACACTGTTAGCAAAATGTAACTGTATTCATTTACCTATTAAATGTAGGGCTATTTGTTGTTTATGTCTAACTTTGCTAGGAAGCCTGCAAATTGAAATAACCATTTTGTGTTTATTGTCCCTTAAATTTTGGAATCACAAACAGATTCATAAAATGTGTCTTTTCTTGCATAAGAGATATTTTTCTTCAGACATTTCAATGCATAAGATACACACACACACACACGGTTTTATAGACTAATTTTTATTGTTAGGTACTAATTACGTTCTGCGAAGCTTGGCTCTAAATATTTCTTTTCAGTCTTTGATAGCTACTACCACTACAGAATTTATATTTATACTGTTTTTCTCCTTGCCTGATGATCTTAATTTTATTCCTTAATCATATCTGCAGTTCACATTTGCATTCGTCAACAGTTCACTGATCAGTAATTTGTTTTCAGACTTCTGCATGCCAATTGTCAATGCAAGGTTCTAATCGAAACTGGACCTGGCATTGCATATTGCTTAATTTAAAATTTAAAAGTCATTATAAAGTGAGATTAATCTGAGATAAAAAAGCTTTTATTTTTCATTTCCCCATTTTTTTCTGTCTAAATGATTGCCTCTAGTACTCAAACACTTGTTGATAGCTCACAACGATTCTTCC
This sequence comes from Acropternis orthonyx, assembly GCA_035583155.1. Classification (NCBI taxonomy): domain Eukaryota; kingdom Metazoa; phylum Chordata; class Aves; order Passeriformes; family Rhinocryptidae; genus Acropternis; species Acropternis orthonyx. Next base: position 8,189,214 of record JAWWEU010000125.1, read on the forward strand.
TTGCTGAAGAGATTGTTTTTTTAGTGTGAGGTATTACATAAATATTACTAATATAAGTCAAATTATAGTTCAAAACACTGGTAGAATTCTTAATACTAATCCTCACTTTGGAGATCAAGCTAATCCAGTTCTTTACAATGTTGGCTGCTGAATGAACTACATTACATGAATCTTATTACAGCTGTTCAAAATTTTTTCTGATTTCTGTTGCAAGTAGTGTCATTTTTTTGTAATTCTAATGCATTGCTTGTAAATGCAATGTTTATAACAGATTTGGTTCAGTTTTGATGTGCACCTAAGACACTTCATTCTCTTTATAAATACAAGAAAAGGATGTTTCTTTACTGTTCTACTTTTCTGTAAGATGTTGAACATTGTATTAACCCAACACAAACAGCAACTAAGCACCACACAGCTGCTTGCTCAGTATCAGGGGGATGAGAACAACAAAAAAATAAAACTTGTGGGCTGAGATAAGAATAGTTTAATAATTTAAATAAATTACATATAATAATAGTAGTAACAAAAAGGAGAAAGAGAGGAATGAAATCAAAGACAGAAAAGTGAGGCAGACTACAGTTGCTCACCACCTGCTGATCGATGCTCAGCCCTGAGCAGCAATCAGGCCCTCCCCAGACAAATGCCCCAGTTTATATACTGGGCATGATGCTCTGTGGTATGGAATAGTCCTTTGACCTGCTCGGGTCAGCTGTCTTGGCCATTCTTCTTCCCAGCTTCTTGAACATCTCACTGACAGAGAATGTGAAATGTCCCTGATTTAGGGTAAGCACTGCTGAGCAACAACTGAAACACCAGTGCGTTATCAACATTATTCTCATATTAAATCCAAAACATAGCACTGTAACAGCTACTAGGAAGAAAATCCATCCCAGCCAAAAGCAGGACAAACCAACTTGGAAATGTTGGTATTTATTTTACTCTATGCTTATGATTTCATACACCATTCCTCTCAAAACAAGTGTAATCCAACAAGTTAGTGACACACAGTCAGGGAATATTCCTTTGGAAGGCCGATCTGAAAGGAGTCAATAGCAGCATAGCTTGTTATTTGAAATCTTAACAGCATTAAAGGATTTGTAAGTAAACAGTTCTGTGTTGGCATGGACAAGTGTTTGGTTATAGAGGGGAAGCAATAACAATTTTTTTGATCGAATCCACAGCCTCATCTCATCAGACTGTCGCTGCCTTTGTACCACTAATTACAGTATTTTATTACCAAATTCTGTCCCATTCCTTGGATTACTTGATGATAGTAAGGACTGCTGCAGTAGCAATGAAAGCTGTCTCTGAAAGAGTGATGTAACAATTGATTAAAGAAGCTATCCTGATCACTTGAAAGCTGGATTCTTGCTTTGTAACATCTGCTTTAAATATCGGTGGGCTCTATCTGTATACCAACATATGCACAGATAGTTCCTAGACACTGATGTTTCATTTTCATAGATGAAATTTGGGATTCCTCAATATAGACATGTTATTTCTTTGGTAAGAGACAGAGTTATGTAGAAAAATCCCTTCATGTTCTTAAATAAGTATTTTCAACCAGTGAACCACAGACATCTACCTATAACCAGAATTGAACCTTGTATAAATAGGTTTTAAACAGTGAGATCTGCAAGGGATTTTGTGAGATAGAATCACCAATACTCTTCTTCTTGTGGTATTTGTGTGTGTGACATTCTGGCATTTAGTTATGCTTGTTAAAGCGTGTCTTTGACTTCTGAAGACTGGACAATCAATTTTTTTTGTTTCTGTTTTTGAGGAGATGAAACTAGTTGAAGAAGTTCTTGTAGCATTTCTCTTTCCACTTCTCTTTCCTTGGCATAATCATTAGTATCTGTCAGCAGCTGTTCATGATGCTGAAGCTTATATCTGTAGTTTCTTTTTCTTTCATGCTTGCAGGCATGGATCTCTTCTCCAATTGCACGGAGGAATGTAAAGCACTGGGCCACTCAGATCGGTGCTGGATGCCTTCCTTTGTTCCATCTGATGGACGCCAAGCTGCAGATTACCGCAGCAATCTGCACGTACCTGGCATGGACTCCGTTCCAGACACTGAAGTGTTTGAAACACCAGAAGCCCAGCCGGGGGCAGAAAGGTCCTTCTCCACCTTTGGCAAAGAGAAGGCCCTTCACAACAGTCTGGAGAGGAAGGAGTTGGATGGACTGCTGTCTAATACACGAGCGCCTTACAAACCACCATATTTGAGTAAGTACTATTCAAAAAGCTGTATGAAAGTGTTCCCTTTGTGGGAATAAAGACTAGCTCTTTCTGCTATTCATGGTAGGAATAATACAGGCACAATTCTAGGAGCAGCAGGGAAAAATGGCTTCTCTTGGATTCAGGCACCACTGAAGAAGGCATTGTTCAAAATGTTTTTTTTAAAAAAGACAAAACCTTGATTGTTTTTAGTATGACATGATTGTCAACAGCAAAAGAATTAGCTGATATTAGCGGGGGAGTTGCTCAATTTTGTTTTCTGATGCTGGATTATTTTCAAGGTTTCCTTGGATAGATGGTTTAAACATTGACATTGCCAGGCTAACACTTTCTAAGACTAGAATTAAATTGAGAGAACTGTCCTGGCAGCTTCTTTTTATGATTGATAAGTATCTTGTGAATAAACAGTATGTGTATTATTTTGAAGTGGCTATTTACATAGTGTAATGGTCTGGAAGGAAGAAGACAAAACTTTTTGCCTTAAGTCAGATCATCTTTCTGCCTACATAGTATTGAATCTTGTCAGTGCTCCTCCGTACCTTCTGTCTCGTTCCAGAAACTTGCCTCTTTCTTTAATCACCTTTCAACTATGGTTAGGTGGCATGAAAGAGTGTGATAGATCTCAAAAAGACCTTCGTAATTCCTTTTGGAGTCTGAGCCAGTTGTAGAGCCCTTGAGTAACACTTTGATCTAATAATGTCTTTTCATTCTATTTAGCTGCCTTCTCTATTTTATTAGAGACTGTAATCTCCTTGACTTCAAGAGTTTATGATGTTTATCTCATCCAAATAAGCCAGAGACATTACCATTGTATTACTGACCCTTTTTAAAGCAACAAAGGTCTTTTAAGACAGCAGACTGGGGGTAAAAAAAAAAGTCTCTGAATTGTATTAATTTATTTATTTTTCTTAGTTGTTCTGAGAGGTTCTGCACTGGCAGTCTTGATGTGTGAAGATCTTTGCTACAGATCATTTTCAGAACAGACAGCTCCTTTTTAAATTAGCCGTCCTGATATTTCAGTCCTTCCAGAGAGGTCTTTTTACCTCTTCAGTCTTTGCATTTGCTTTACTGAAAACTTCTAAATTCGACCACCAGTTCTGATATGTAAAAGCTATTCCTGCAAAACCTGCCCTGAGACAATCGGCTTATTTTGTGTGGGCTAAAATGTCAGGTGTTAATCATCCAGTCATATTCTCAAGACCGATGTGAAATTTCTGTATGACCTAACAACTCATGAGTCTGTCTTTCCCATACTGGTCTTCTATCATTTACTTCTACAGAATAGTTAGCACTAAGTCATAATTTAGGAATACTGATTTCATCACTGTAACTCACTTAGAAATTTAACTTTAATTTAACGAGTTGACACATCATTAGATGGTCTAATCACAACCAAGTTCCTATGCAATATGAACATTGCAATGGTGAGTGTTATCTGGTGACACCACAATGGTAGTTCTGTTCTGGTTTGTTGTAGGTTTGGGAGTTTTAGTTCAAATAACAGTGACATATTTATTTTATTGATAGTTTAGGGATTTTAAATTTTGTTACACTAACATGCTTAGTTTTGTTGAACAATGTCTTTACATATAAACATTGGTCTACATTTTACACTTTTCTGATACAAGGATGTAAAAAAATTGGAAGTAAAATGTCAGAAGTAACCAATATAAATGTTATTACATAATCCACTCTTGAGAATCCAGATTTAGTTCTGCTTTTTTCTCCTGATTCTCAAATTTAAAACTTTTACAAAACAAGAGTAATGCTTCTCTCTTTTATTTTCCCTTATTTCGTATTTACTTTATTTTAGATTATAGTTGTGTAGCAAAGAACAGGAGCAACAAAAACAAAGTGAGTGCAGTAGTTGTAGCAATGAGTAAATAATTTATTATTAATAATTTATTCCAGGAATAAGGCAAGAGAATTGTATAAGAGGAAGTTAATTCAGGAAGGAACTTTAGTTGAGTCACTGGGTAATCACAATTAAAAATTGCAATTAAAAATAAAAATTGTTTTACTTTTTAACAGAGAAGGCCATATCAAAATCAGTTTGTCAATAGAATGATTTTTTAAAAAGAAATTATTAAAATGTATGAAACAGAACCCTCATATTCAACAAAAACACTGTATAAAAAGTTGTAGCATGTTTGAAAATGGCTACATGAAAAATGAGTCTCAAAGAAAAGTATATTGCAGAATGCAAAAAACTACTTGAACTAAAAAGGTCTCTGAGAAAAAGAAAGATTCTAAAACAAAATGATCAAAAAAGACCATAAATCCTAGCAAGTAAATTTTAGGGTAGTAATTAGTGGAGGTAAGAGGGACTTCTTAAAACAAGTAGCCAAAGGTGTGCAAAGAAATATAGACAACTTTTAAGATATCAGGTGTAGTAAGCAGGGAGAGGATTGGTGGGTCTCTTGAGCTGCAGTTAGTGAGGACAAGGATGTGGCAGAGATTCTAAACTGTTTCTTCTCATTTTTGTATTTACCTGAGGAGGGACAGAAAAAGACAGACAGACTTGTCTAGGAAGGCACCCAACCTAGGTAACTGTTTCTAATAAATGTGCCAGACTGAGTCATTGAAGGGGATCTTATTGAAAAATTGGCTAAAACAGGTAGAAAGACATCAGTGGATTATGTGTTTCTTTAATCTTCAGTTTCTAATCAAAGCTGGTAAATGAAGAATGTCAGAAGTTGTGTTTATCATTAAAAAATGTCCTAGAAAACTTGGTAAATTAGAGACCAGTGAGAAGCCTCAGCATAGTACCTAATTTTGTAACTTACGAGTTTTAGGAACAAAGTAGTAGGCATCTGTCCAGGAAGGTCATACAGAAAGATTGTCAGTCTATTAGAATTTTGATAGAGTGACTGAAAATTAATCAATAGAGTGTATTTGAACTGTTAAAAAAAAAAAAAAACAAAAAAACAACCAAAAACTTTAGCACACCTTCTTTGTAGGAAAAGAAGCTCCTAAAGTAATTGTGTTGTCATAGGGCAAAGCATGACCAGACTGTCTGCGCCTAAGAGGAAAAAATCATAAGGATAAATGGAACATTTCAGCAGAAACAGAGTTGCCCAAGTGTTTATGCAGAGATCCGTGGAGTTTAAAAAAAATTAATTATCTAGAAACAGCAATGAGAAAAAGGGAGTGGTGTTTGCAGATGACATGAAGTGGTTTAGGTCCATTAAATCCCTAATAGACTACATATACCCATGTTGTGCAGTGAAGTGTGGTCCAGAAAAGCCTCTCTGCTTCTGAGCTGGTTTGCTCTGGAATGGGAAGCTGCAGAGCCGTGTCAGCACAGTGGAATAGCTGAACCAACTCACACGCTGGAGCTGTGCTGTCAGTGAATAGCTGCAAACAGTAACCGGTAGCTCTAAGTGGAGCTTTCACAGTGCCATAGGAGTGTGTCTGCTTGGTGATTCCTGCACCGTGTTCCAAGGGGTACGTTCAGTGCAGAAACTTAGAAAAGATAAATAAAGGGGATTTATATTATCATGAGAAATTTGAACTCATCTTGAGAAAAAAGACTATGTAATAATTCCCTGAGAAGTGTCCCCCAGTGTACAAAGCCTGCAAGAAGGAAATAAAATTCCAGGTTGTAAAAAGGAATTGAGTTGAAAACACACTAGAAAAGTATTACAAAACCCTTACACAGAACACGTCACCATGTTGCTCTAGACAGTCTGTTCCTTCCATAGAAACACATGGCATAACAGCAACAATATTGAAAATATTTCCATGCAAATTCATATAAAATGCTTAGTACTAATTAATTTAGACAAGCTGTGATAGGGACATGAGGTAAAGGAGGCTGCATGAAAACAGAAGGTGAGATGGGCACTTTCATATGCTGTTCTCAATAACAAGATAGCAGCAAGGCACCAAAACAACTGAAGGACAGCTAGGTCATGATCTGATCAGATCATACACATTTGATAAAATGATACCCATTTGACTCAAATAATACAGCAACCTGTCAAACTTACTGAAACTAAATGGTTAATAGTACACATTTTGGTGTTTGGTACTTTGCTGTTGAAGGTTTAGCTCGTTGCTTGGATAAGTGAAAACAGCAGCACCTATATTGCAAATTATAATGTAGAAAAATATTTAAATCCTCATACCTGAAAGGGTTTCTTAGTGTTCCATTATCAAATTTTTGCCATGCTGGTCTAAGCCATTGGACTTACTCATACACCAATTTCTACGTAAATAAACAAATTCTGTATATTTTTCTGAGCAGAGTACCCTGAAAGTAGAGTTTCTTGTACTCAAATAATATATTTTGAAGAATGTCTATTTTTATATATGTTTTACATAATTATTATAAGCACAAGTTATAAAATTGTGATGGGATCAATAAATTGTAGGGGTTTTGAAAACAGTTTTCTCATAGAATGATTCCAGGATTCTTCTAACTTGCATATTCTTCTTATTGTGTAACTAATGCTACTTCTTATTCATCCACATGGTTTGAACACTGCTTTTCTGCAGATGATTAAGAAATTTTAATAATGACTTGAATGTTCATAAAACATGAAAAAGATTCTGAATTTGACTGAAGAAAATAAAATAAGTGAAATTGCACTGGTGAGGAAAAAAAATGTAGCTTTTAACCAATTCCTATATTTAAAAAATAGATTCTGACTATTTCTATCTAATTTTGATTCAGTGGTGGTTATATTAGCCATTATAATTAGTATTACTATAGTCACCAAAACCCCTAATCCAAGATTCAAACTCTGTTGTACCAGATTCTGTAGGGTATCTAAACAGAGACTCTCTTCACAATGAATACCTGTTCAGTCTGTTCTGCTCTATTTCTAATACTTTGAACCATTTCCTGAGATGGTAACAGTGGAAACAGCAACATTGCATCCAACTCAGGAGTATTTTGGTTTGTAATTGCTAAGAAATAGCTTAAATTTTTTTAGTGTAATTGTGGTTTATTCTAGATGGACAATTATTTGCAATACTTTAGAGCTTTCCTAAAGTTATATACTGACTCTAGTGATAGAATAGTTTGCTTTCCTGTTAAAAGGTTAGGATTTTTTTAGTATGCTAACACTAGTCAAAAATTGCCATAATACGTTAACTGTCTATGTAGAAATGCTTATTTTGCTCTAAAAAATTTTACTTTGACAATACTTAGTCTACCTTGAAAGCAGATTAAAATAAACTACATAAAGGCACAGTTTACTGCATGGAATAACAGTGTTCATACAAAGAGTCATTCTGTGTTATTAAGTAGCCCCCCTAAGTAGCTCTGCAACATTTTCTACATACACTCAAGCACCTTCATTCTCACTGATGGAACTCTATCGTTATCATGGTAATTATTGCCAAGACCATCAACATTATTTCGTGTGTGAACCTGGATTTTATCATGTTAGGTAGGACATAGAGAATAAAAACTCTGGTCTCTTCCCCCAAGAGCTAGCGCCTAAGCAAAGCGGATTGGAAAGGGAAATAAATGCCTTTGTTTGGACGTTATCATTTGTGTGGCCTGTTTAATAAACATCAGCACTCCCTTTGATAGATGCAGAGTCAAATTACTTGGAGGAGACTTGTTAGTATTCTCCAAAGAAATTAAAGGTGACCTTGGCCTCATTCTATGCCTCTGCTTGTTATCCTGGACCGCCATTGGCTCTGCAGCGGAGGTACCATGGAGGCCTGGACGCAGCTGGGTCCGAGACCAAGTCCCTGTGTTTCTCTGAAAGTACAGATGTAACCTGATGTTTTTCTTCTACAAAACACTTGTCACCTGCTCCACTTGACCTATCCAAGTCAAGCTCATTTACAAATGAAATTAAAAAGCTTTCAAAAGTCTTTGCACAGTTGAATGTTCAGGAATCAGACCATCAATTTATTTTGGATAATCTACCACAGAGGTAGCACAGGGCACAGTTTAATATAGATCATTATACATCTCCTTGAATTAGGTTAGAATAAATGACCTAGAGGAGTAAAATGTTTGTGTCTTTATACCAGGACAGGAAGTGCCTCACAGTCCTTTGATTATTTTTCAAAGGAATAAAAAAAGTGCATGTAAATATTTATTTTGTATTTTGATCTAGTTAGGATTATAAGGGCTTATTTCTGTATGTCAGGATATGTAACACAACATTTTCTGCTGATGTTTAACATAAATATATGAAAAGATGTTTTAAGCAAGAAGTCCTTACTGTCTTGAAGCAACTTTAAAAAAAAAAAAAAAAAGAAAGAAAAGAAAGAGAGAGAGAAGGAAATCACAATTTTGTGCATTCAAGAATTTTTTTTGGGGTTTTTTTGGGTTTTTTTGTTTGTTTGGTTTTTTGGTTTTTTTGTTTTGTTTTGGTTTTTTGTTGTGTTTTTTGTTGTTGTTGTTGTTTGTTTAGTTACATGTCATTTCTGGAAATTGCTTGGGTAGTCTTTTGTGTTGTGTTCTATCACATTATAGTATTCCATTTGCATAAAGATCAATAACAGTTATTTTGAATGGGACACTTCATTAATTTTTAAAAATGAAGCCTGTCTGCATTTTTGCTTTTAAAATTAGCCTACTTGATTTCTAATACAGATCAGGTATAAATGTGTGAGCTGTCTGAACCCTTCATTAATCATTTTTTAATTCAATTTGTGATTTTCACACAGACTTGAAGTAAAAATGCACAGAAGTAAAGGCAAAGAAATTAGCATCAATAAGTTGCATGTACATATAGTTCTTGGTCTAAGAGGACAGAACATTGCAATACTGGATTAAAGAAACAGAAATAGAAGTTGTAGTGAAACAAAATTTTTATTGACGTGAATAAACAAATTATATGTGCACAGTCAAAGAGTTGTTCCTTTGTGAGTAGTACAGTTTTGTGCTCAGAAAGAATATTAAAATTATGTGGTTATCCTGCATATCCTGTCACAGACAGTGAAACTCCTTGTTTATATTCAGGAATTTATCCCTGGGACACGATACAGCTCTTGTTTCTGCACAGATGAGAATGACTCTGCTTGTAGAAAATTGCTCAGCAGAAATAGAGGCAGAGTTGAAAAGCTGCCATCTAATAGTGTAAGAAACCTAATTGTAAACTTTTCCTTTTCTAAAATGTCTAATAGAGCATTCCTATTTTTGCTTCATTTGAAATGCTGAGTTTTATTTGCTTTACCTGAAGTTTGCCACTTCAGATACATCCTCTCTGTAAGGTAAATATTAGGTAAATAAAGCTTACAAAAAAACCCAAACCCCCAAACCTGAAATAAAACTTAAACTGTTACACTGATTAATAGCAGGAGAGTAAGAATGTGATGTATTTTTCTTCATGACTGTAGGTACTCTATGGTTTTGAATAAACCACTTCTGATGATTCACTGTTCAGTGTTTATTGCATAACCTCTGAAAGGTATTTTTATCTCACATTCATGACTGGTTTGCATTCTTCATCCAAATGTATTCCTCTTGCAGCTCTTGCTCAAGGGGAAGAACACACACAGAGCATTACTGCAGCAATAGAAAGCAAATGGATAGTTCAGAAAGCCAAATTAGAAAGGAATATATAAATATGCAAAGACAACTTGGCTGTAGCCCAATAAAACCTATAAATTACATGATTTTAATCAATTTTTATGGAAATAACATAAGAAAAATAAATGAGCATTCTTATTTTAATTTTAAAGCACAGATGGCAGGTCTTATATTTAAATACTGTTTACTTCAATCTCTATGTAAGTGTGCTCTTGGACAGAATTAACAACACTAGGTACTGTACAAAACACTGATTAAAAATTGTGCCCATTTTTAGGTTTACATAACGTCTTTTATCTTCAGTGTCTCTAGAGCTCTTTGCAACTACAGTGCAGGAAAATAATTGCAAAAGTAGAAAAAAAAAGGAGTAGCTTTTATTTGAAAGAAAATTATATTTTTAGTTTGTCCTAAAAATACACAATTTGAACATTTCTTTCCCCCTAATAGCTGTAAAAGTCTGTGTTTGCCAGTTCTGACTGGAACACATAGAAGTCATGTATATCTTAACTATCTCAGACTGGTGCTATATTTATTCATTTATATCAATTTTGAGAGTGCTTATGTCTGCTGTGAATATACCATCTGTGGAGATGTGTTTTTTTAAATGATGAACTACCATTTTCTGGATTCCTACCAGTGGAATATGAGGAAGACAAAAAAGCCAGTAGAGAGGTTGCTTGAAACTTTAGAGTAATTTTTAAGTTTACTCTGTTATGCTGATTTAAAATTAAAAAATGTCTCTTGTCCTATAAATCTAAATCCTCTGTCAAAAGTAATTTAGCCACTTAGGGACATGAGTCTCTTTGGAAAGCAATGAGACGTTTGCAGTTGAAGTTTTAAAGGCACTAAAGTTATTTATTTTTGATAGGCAAATTCTATTCATTATAAATAAATGCTGTTCTTCAATGTACAAACCTCCTTATTGTGACAGTCAGGATCTGGAGAACTGAGTACCTAATCTTGGGTCCATGTGCAGCAAAGTCTTCCTCTCTGCTTGCCTTTATCCAAGGAACTTCTTGGTCTGCAGAGCAGAGGAAACTATACCTATTTTGGCCCTTCTGCTGTACACAATAACTAATTTCCACAGTCATTTCTGCTGGTTTAAGTTTTGAGGGCTTCCTTTTCTTTTTCTTATTTTTTTCCTCTTGACTAAAGTAGGAAAAATAGGGAAAACCATTTAAAGAATACAACAAATAGCCAGGAAGAGGGAACAGCATCTGTTTATCGTGTTTGGACAAACACACTGTGGAGATTGGTGTTGCTGTTTATCTGGCAAGCCTGTAAACAGCTCTATTTGTGCAGTAGCCACTGAGAATCCACAATTCCATACTAGCAGTGGGATAACTGCTGCTGGGAAGTAGCTGTGAATATATTTGTTTTAGAAGCATTACAGTGTGGTGAGGTCAGAAGAGTGAAAAATTATGTGTTGGTACCTTCTTGTAGAGGAAGTAGGAGGTACAATTAGAATATTATTTTTAACTTCCAATACCTAGTGAAATCTAGGAAGAACTAAATGTTATGTGGATTCACTGAAAATCCAAACTCTTCTGATGGGATTTGATTTCTTCCTTTGTTAGGATAATGGTTTTCATTAGTTGAAGAAAATACAGTGGACTGGGGGAGACATTTTTAGAACTGCTTCCTAAATTCTGCCTGAAAGTTACATGCAAGTATGAGTTGCAAGAGTAAATCTGCATTTTTTGCATACACAAACCTATTTCATATGTGTAAAAGATGTTATTTTACGTGACATTTTCACAGGTTATCAGAAGTAATGTGGATTAGAAAGGAAAAATAAAGGATGCAAAGTAGATTCACCCAAGAAGTTACAGGGAGGACAGACTCCTGTTTTCGCAAGTGAGATGAGTCTTCTGACTTTATCTTTTCACCTCCAGCATCATGGGTGCATTCAGCCCTGGAAAAGAATCCATTATGAAACTGCTTGAATGCAACCTTTCTTTATTCATAAGGAGTTTTATAGATGCTGATATTGTGGATTCATCTTTTGTCAGAGTAAAATTCTGTTACTTTGTGACTTTTTTAGTTGCCTATTTGGGCTTTAATTTGACATCCATCTATTCTCAATTGGAATTTAGATGACAATTGAATGGAGCTGCGCACAGCTGTGGGCATTGATAGGAACTGAGATCTAAAAAGGTTCTACCTTACAAATGAGATGCAGTAATAACTTTTTTTCTGCTCTACATGAGATAAAAGACTGTGTGCTCAATATTCTTTATGGATGCTCTATTGAATTAAATAGGATCCTTCTCACCACTGGAATGTTAAGGTCTGTACTCTTACACTCTCTGGCCTGCCTTTAGCCTCTGTCAACTAGCTTTTTTCCCTAAGAAGTCTGGGACGTGGTGCCAGGGACCATTCTTGAAAGCAGATTGAATGTCATCACACTCTGTGGCCCCCATATATTGCTTGATATAGCTGAGAAATTTTAATAATGTGGATATAAATCATTCCATTCTGCTAGTCTTAAGTGACAAAGAGTGGTGATGAGCAAACTGCATTTACAGATAAAGACCAAGCCAATACGTGTTTTTGAAAAAGAGTAGTTTTGAAAGGCTTGTGAGATGATTCTATGATACACTTAAGTATGTTATTTTGGTAAACTGGGAAGGACTCTGAAATCAGTGTTGCTGCTCATGAAGAGCAGTGTGCTTGAGAAACAAAAAGTAAAATGTTCCTAAAAAGAGTGGGAACAGACCTATCAGGTCCTAGTGCCACCTGATCCCTGCTAGGAGAGAGGAGTGTTGGAAAAAACATCATGCAAGGATAAGTTGGGTAGGAATACACGATGCAATACTGTAATGCATGTTGCCTCATGTAAGAACAAGTAAATTTAATTATTTAAGGCCAAATCCAGCATGAGTAATTTAGGCACCTCTGAAGGCCACCAAATGGTGATCTACATGTCTGCTTTTCCCGTGAATCTGTAGAGAACTTAGGCACTTACGAGCAGTTTAGGAGGAATGTTTCATATCCCTTCTCTTCTTTCCAGGGCACTCAAAATTCTAAGTCACACTGTAACCAGCCTTTAGTGTATTCTGCATTGGTTAACCCTCAAACTGACATGTTCATTTTTGGACTTGTCGGCTTAAAGAGATGTATACTGTAGATTTCAGGAAGGTGTAATAAAAATGGTGAATTTTGAAAAAAAAATCCCAAAAACACATAGAGGAAGAAGAAGACAAGATTGAGGAGAAGAAATGATTGTTGTGTGCAAACACATTAGCATTTTTTATTAAAATAAATAAAAGGAATCAAATATTGATATTACTAAGGATAGTACCAAAATTATTATCTTATAGTAAATTGGGAAGAATGTGAATTTGCTACTAGAACATATATACAATTAGAATAAGTAGTTGATGGAGAATTTGGAAATATTCTTGGGCAATATGTTCTGTGCTGTAAGTTTGACATACAACAGGAGCAATTTAGGAGTTATTTGACTGGTCTTAACACAGTACATAATTATAAGAACTCTAACAAAATTAAATAGTCCATGATTGATTGACTTTAATGGTGGTGTCATGTATTATCTTTAGTATTTTCAGATAGATAATATGGTTATAACAGTACAGAAAGACAAAAATGCTTTCTTCCCACTGTATCTTGTGGGAAAACTGTCTTATGTATTTTTATAGTACATTATAGAATATAGCTTAGCACTTTCTGTGCTGAATTGTAGTAACTAAAAAGCATTGTTTCGGTAGTAAATAATGGCAACCAGAGATAAATCAAATCTGACATCTGCTATGCCACTGGGCTGTTGCTGGCAGTGGAAAAGAAAATTGTCAGCATTTAGAACAGAAAATAAAACACACATAACAGTATCTTGTGTGCCACAGAACACTGATGACAAAATCCAGGACTTGAGTCAAACGGCAATCCTTCTTAGTCATGTGCTTAATGTAAAGCACATGTTGATTAAGGTCAGTGCTTAAACTGAAGCCTATGCCCCAGGATAGTCCTAAACAGAGAGAAATTTTATCTAGTTCTTACACAAACTGGTACTTGGATAGTTATTCTTAAGAACTGAAATGTTGTTTGGGGTGTCTTTTTCGGAGCAGCAGCTAAGTCCAGGTAGCATATAAATCTCAGAGCACTCAATAGCACCAGAGAAACATTATTTCAGTGACTGTCATGAAGTGTCAGCATTTGTATCAGGCATATGTCATATGAAACTAGTTACCAAGACATGTTCCAAACATCAAAATATCATTTAAGTATGTATTTTCCAATCTTGAAATGAAGCTGATAGGCATTATGTGTAAGCAATTTGGTCAATAAATGTTTTTCAAAAAAGAGCAATAATCTGTTTAAGTTACTGGCCTAGAATGTGATGCTCTAATTTGAAAAGTGACAGTTTTGTATTTAAGTGCAGAGGACAAACCTCTTGCCCCCTTTTCCTGGAGTTGTTTGTCGTGTTCTTTAGAATATGGCCAGTGGAGCATCCAGCACTCTCAAATTTTAGCATAGTTGGGAATCCTTGTTTCTTGAACTGATTTAAATGAATATAAACATGGAAATGCACTTAATGCAAGGCAAAAGATAAGGACAAGATATGTGGTTACATAGTTTTCTTTATACAAAAGATAGGGTCGTTTTTTTCAATAATCATATTTGTTCCAGAAGTACAGATGTATTCTCAAAGGAAGGAAAGATTTTTAATGGTCTCTGGGGGTTATTTATTTAGCTAAAAGCAAGCTTGTTTCCAGGAAAGTTTTAGTGCAACAATTAAAAACTTTTCCATTTTGTCCTACTTTAATTTATTCACAGCCTGAAGACCTGATGCTCACAATTGGGTTTTGTGTTTCAGGTGAAATCGGGGTAATTGTATCCATCAGTCCAAATGCTCTTGGTTTATTTTAGAAACAATGTTTATATTGTGGGTTTCACAGATCAAAGAAGGATCTTTCAGCCACACTGAATTCCATATCATTATTAGGGACAAATTCTGCCCTGGGGCAACTGGCAGGTTCATGTGTGGGAGCTTCTTGTGCCTTCCCTGTCCTGTCACATGCCGGAATCGGAGAGGCAGAATGTGGTCTCGTTCTTGTCTAACACCTTAGTGGCCTTCAGGACTCTTCAGACATATACATAAAGCACACAAATGGGGGTCACCAGAGCCAGCAGGCTCGCTGGCGCTAGGGGAGAGTTGATCTTAATTATTTGTATAGCTTTTTTTAACTACAAATTTAAGTATTTTCCCTCCTCCCCCCCCCCCCCCCCCCCCAAATAGTTGATATAATACGGATTTAAAAACCCATATTAATTGTGTAAAATGTAACATGGGCATGTGGAATGCCAGCTATTTTATCCAAGTGTGCTCTACAGAATACATAGATTTGAAGCACAAAGTCTCTTCATTAAAGTCTTGAAAGAAAAGGAGAAAGTTCCCCTTAAACTAATTCATGAGGAAAAGATATATGAGATGTATTGTGTACCAAAGTTTATTGGATTGGATAAGACAATCTCTTTTTACAATGCCATTAACAGAATTTTCATAAAAGATTATTAACAATGCTTTAACAAACTTCTTTAAGTAATAGCTCATTTTAAAAAGAAAGAAGAAGACTTTGTGGATTGCAAAAGATACTGAATTGACACCTGGAGTGACTGGAATACTTTTTTATCCACAGAACATGGGTGGCAGCAGAGTAATCCCCATCCTACATCCCCCAGCCCCAGCCCCAGCCGTGTGTCTCACCCTTTACCTGGATGCACCGCTACGAAGGGTGAGGGAGCTATGGTAGTTTACTCTGCATTCCCATTCACTTGTTGACTTCTTTCCAAAAAAGATATAGTTGCTGATATCTGAGCTTGAGATCCAAATTACCTGGAACAGCTAGGTTATTTAATAGAGAGTACCTTCTACCACTGCCTAGGTCTGGTCTCTGTTCAGTCGGGCTGAGTTAGAGAAGGAATGCTTAATTTGCAGTCTGTTGGTTGTCACTAGAATTACCCATTTCTGCCTCGTTCAAAGCTAATTGGACTTAGAGAAAAGCCATATTTCATCTACTACAGTTAACATATAGACTGTAAAGCACACCATCAAAATGAAAAGGTAGTTAAAATTAATAATGCAAATTTAAACCCAACATTGCCATAATGCATATGAGGTAATTAACTTCTTTTGAAATTATTGCTCTCTACAATTGAAGGCAGACTAGCTGGGCTGTTTCTGAGTGAAACGCAACCTCCTATGTTCTTTGTACCAGTTGCTGTTTTGTGTGGGGAACACCTGATCTGTGTGGCATGGTGGGGCACACAGTTTTTACAGGGGACCCACAAGAAAAGACAGTGAGTTGAGTGCTTGTGTAGAAGCCCATATGTGAAAGCCTATATGAAGACAAATGCTGCTTGGATGTTATGTGAACTCAAAGAATTTGGATCTGAAACAGCAAGATGACAGCTTACATATGGGCTTTCCCCCCGTTCTCCTGTTGCATAACATTTTTCTCCTAATGAAGGGGAATCAGGAGTATTTCTGTAACAGCAGCAGCTTTCCTGGCATTTGATATTCTTTGGAGATTTTATTATCTAGGGGTTCATTTCGATCTGTAGGCTGTTGGCACTTGGTGGGGAACTCAGCAGTGATTCTGTTAAGAGCAGATATAATGGTGCAGGAGTTTGTGGAGCTCTTACAGTCCAGAGGGAAAGCGATAATATTTATAAAAGGTATAGGATGTGTTTTCTTTTGCTGCTTGTGTTGCCAGCTGTGGAGAGAAGCAGGGAGGCCTTTCTCTGTCCTCGCTAGATTAGCTACCCCCACTATGCAGGAACAAAATTTGATTTGGAGAGTTTGAAGGTGTTCCAAGTGCAGGCAATCCCTTCTAGGCTTTGCTAAAAGAGGAAATGTATCTACCTGTACTCATGGCTATAAAGTAGTAATCCAACATCAAGTTTGAATGCAATAGCATGATTCACAACAGGGTGAAAGGAAGATTTATTAAAGAGACTAGGGCTTTACAGTGTTTTCTGTTCATTTCTGATCCATGAGCTAGGAACAATCACTGCATACTTTATTTTCTTTCCTGCTTATGTTAGTGTTTTTAATTTCTTTTCCTGGTCATCTACCACCGATGTCTTTACATGTCTTCTCCTATCAGTCTACTGATACACAGAGCTAGCTTGCTGTGGATGGGAGGCTTACTAGGGTGTGCTGAGCAAAAAATGAACCTTAATATATTTTTACTGGAGTTTATTTTTATTTTTTTTTTATTTTATTATTTTATTCCATATAAATTTGATGCGTTAAGCGCTCTTCCTGTAGCACTCAAATCTTTGTGAGGGTATTTTTGGAAGGATCAATAGTACAGCACAAATCCCATACCCTAAGAACTTTAATTATAATACACTATTAGAATATGTTTACAAATAGTATAATTATATTAGCAGAATTATGAAACTGCTTATTATTAAAGCCCTCTTTCTGACTAGTACACATACTCACACAGACTTGAAGCTTCCCTGTGTACTAGTTTGAGAGTTTGGAACAGGAGATAAAATAGGGTTGAAAGAGAGAGCTGTGGTCTCAGAGGAGATATTAGGCACCAGAAATTATGGTGTTCTTGTTCCAGCTCTTACACTGACTCTGATACTTCCATTTCTATAGCACTTGCCATCTCTGGATCTCAAAGTGGATTATAAAGAATAGTGATTTAAACCTTCCTGCACCTCTAGGAGATAGGTAAGCAATATTATTCCCATTTTACAGATGGAGAAATTGTGATACAGAGAGGCTTAGTGTTTCTTCTTAAAAGTTTATTTATGACCACACGTGCATGCACACACACAGAGCCAGAAACAGATGTCAGAATTTTCTTTGCCCTCTCTTTTAAGCTAAGTCCATCCTCCTTTCCATTTAACCTCTCTGATTTATATTCCCCATCTGTAAAAAGACGGAAACTGGTATAGGCATGGAGAGATTTGCTTGCATATAAATTTCTGTGCAAAACCCCAAACAAACATGGAGGCCAAAGTTACTTTTGAAATCCAATGCATTTTATGTGTTGGCAGAGGATATTTTAGGATTTGGAACAAGGAATTTTGTAGGTGGGGAGAGTTGCAGGTGTTCTGTGACCTAATGCACAATATTTAGTTATTGCTACAAAAGAGTATGATTGTTTTGTAATGTAAGCATATTAACTGAGGATTACAAACTTTAAAATGCATCAATTTACATGGCAAAAGGCCAGACAGACATAGCCAGTAACTCAGTCTCTGTATTTTCTGAAAGATGATGCCACATCAGCACCACCAAGACATTATGTCAGACAGGAGTAGGACAGTAGTGCTGCATAAAAGCAGTGATTGCTCAAGCTGCACATCTGTATATCTTTCTCCCATCAAAATCCTACTGTCTCTGTAGTGCAGCATGAATTCCTCAGTGGCAGACACCAACCTAGACAACTAAGCATAAACATTTACAAGAGAACTGAAATTATTACTGAACTTTTGGAAAAAAGTTTTGAAGATCCAATATAAGTCTTGCTATTTTTATTACTACTATTGGAATTATTTTTTTCTGTGTAATATTTAAAAATATATTATAAAAGATATCTAGAAACTTGATTAATCTGATCACATACTACATCAAAACATCATGAAGATTCTGATCTCATTAATCTTTACTACAATGTTTAAAAAATACCTTGTGGAAGCTTTTAAAATTTCCTTCTAATTCTGCTACTAATTTGCTACACAATTGAAATATCCAAAACATCATATATTAGATATTTTAATTTTAATGCTAATAACACATCTGACAATTGTCTGTATGTTGAACAGAGAGCTAATACAGAAATGTTTTTTACATTTTCCTGTGTGCATCCTATGGCATAGGCTAGATTAGATGAACATACAACACCCATCGTAACATTTTCTTGTAAGTAATCTAACTTCCCTGTGATGCCGTAGATAGATTTCACACCTTTACTAGTGAATATATATAGGGAATAACTACGGCTAATGCATATATTTAATGTTAAATGGAATGGAGACTGGATGTGTTTATGTGTCAACATGCAAACATCAACCTGTATATATGGATGGCTTAATTCAAAGGTTCATTCAGAAGTTAAGATTCCTTTTTGTTTTAGTCGTAACACTTCATGCACAGAAATAGATTTAATTTCAGGTAGGGGTTTAGTTGATTCGGAGCCAAGGTAAAACCTGATTTTATTATTACAAACTTTACTAAATAATAAAGATGGTGATGCTAATAGTAATACTTCAGCAAGTGAGTTAATTCCTTGTTTTCATGTGTGACTGAGACCAGCATTTAACCCAGGGTCTTCCTGAATTCTAGTACAAATCACTTGTTACCTTTGCTCCCAATTGCAGTTAAAATAGCCAGTGTCTTGAGGTAATATAGCTACTACAGCTGGTGGATTAGGATGTGGCTTTGCTAATGCATTGACCTTCTTCATCTGTGTAACATGAGTTAATTTCCAGCCTGACAGTAAATGCTGACATTTGAATTGTAGCACTAATGCACCATTTTTTTTGTCTGTCAAACCAGACTAAAGGGTCACTTGGTGATGAAGGTAATGGTTCACTTTGAAAGAGAAGGAAAATCAGCTTCTGAATCTTTGGGGGAATTCTAGATCTTGCTTCAAGTAACAAGCTGAACTAGGGAAAAATTAGGCTGTGAAATTACAGTAATATTGAACCTGTAAGTCTGACTATTTGCCTTGTCTTTCTACTGGTTCAGTACAGGCACATTGGAATACTTGCCATGACATGTTAGACAGAATAATAAAACAGCCTATGAAATTTGGTATTCTGGCTATCAAGCCTCAAAAAGACTTTTCTCTGAAAAGTGAATCAACATTAAACTCTTTGCTATAATGGGAATTTCAAGCACCAGTTTGTGACAAGTTTTGATTGTTTCTATACCATCTAAGACATACTAAACCTAAGAACTGCTGGAGACTGATTTTTTTATTTTTTTTTCTCTCAGAAGTGTGTTTCTTTCTTTCCCACAGCACGGAAAAGGATATGCTAGTCACTTCTACAGGACTTACCTGAAGCAGCATGATTTGCACAAAAGTCGACCAACAAAAAGCATCAGCTTTCAACTTCATTATCTTGGCCATCCAGTTCTGTGTAACTGAAGGATTTGTGTGCTGTTGGAGACATCATGGCCAACAATAGGACCTAATTGCTCTCAGCAGGCCTGAGAAATGAGTTGAAATGTGTAGAACTGTAGAAACTTCAGAGGCAACTGATCTTGCCTCTCTGATCAGTGTGTGCCTGTTTACAGCACTATATATCTTTCTCTCTCCAAAATGTCACTGAGCCCTTTAGATGTTTATATTCACCACAAGAAGCCAATCGTACAGATAAAAGAGATGTGCATTATAAATGCAATATCACTGTTTTAAACTTGACTGTTTTATATTATTTTTGTGTGATCAAGTGTCCCCCAAACTATTCCAACTTTACAAGAGAGATTGTGATCATGTTCTTTTCACCTGTGGGTCATAAAAATGTTGTTAATCTGAAGACCCACAAAATTATCAAAGACATTCTGTAGTTTATACACCGTGTTGCAAAGTGTTTACTGTACTATTTCAAAGCTTCTAAATAAATATAAAATATATATATATTATATTATATATAATTTTCCGAAAACGTGGTACAACTTAGTTGATTTTTAAATGGATTCATACAGTCTACACCATACACTAAACTGAGAAGATAATTCAGGGTTCCTAAGCTATCCTTGCTAAAAACAAAATAAACCTTTAATAGTACTTCCCCAATATTCGTATTTTGGTCAATCCTGTTTTTCTTGTTAAAAAAAAAAAAAAAGCTGTAAACAACAACATTTTGTCTAAAAGTTGTAATGAATTTTCAATGCCAAAGATGCAGCTGTCAATATTACCCGAATGAGCGCTATGTACTATCAGAGGTATAAATCACTCTCCATTATTTTGATTATGTTTCAATGGTTTTTAATTTGGAATCACAAAATCTTTTATAAGGCTCTATAAATTCACCTGTATATGTTGTTAAAAAGAACACTGGGTGTCTGTACATTTTGCAATGTAAGATATAATGTAAGTGAAGTTAAGTATTTTAAGAAAATCATCCCAAGCTCATAAATATGCATACATATATACATACATACATACACACACACAAACACCCACACATCTCTCTTTGACATAGTTTTGTGAAACTATACAAATATATTGCCTAAAAATATTTCTCTTGTGGCTAGAAATAGTTGTTGATAGAATTCAGATGACAAAGGCAAAGTATATGCCAAACTATTGACTCTTATCACAAAGGAGATTTACAATTAGGAACATGGCACATTCTCAGCTGACCCCTCTCCCATTGGAGTTAAAATGGTGTTGGCTAGCATCTTTGTTGGGATAAGGATTAAGCCCTTGCATATAATCTTTATGTTCTGTAATAATTATGTGGTCTGAAACAGTACCTTAGAGCATTTCTTTTCTATGAAATATTGAAAAAAGTAAAATTTCAAAGGTAAACTTTAAAATTACTTTCATGTCTATGGAGTTTAAGTACTATATACTAAATGTAAAAATCTAGTAAAATGTTTTTTTTCTTTTCTTTTTTTTTTTTTTTTTGTATTGTGGTTTTTTTCCCCCCATTGTATCTGATTATGTCAAATAATGAAAACAAATGAGAGCATACTATGTTATCAACCAATGTTTAGCCAAATTTGAACCAGTTCCTAGTGATGATTGTAATGATTCAAGAAAACATCTCATTGATTGCAGTGGAATTTGGATCATGCCATTATATAGGAATTCTGCTGTCCCCACAAACACTGCCACATGATGAATGTGTGAGAAGCCACTGCTATGTTGAAATAGAGTTTGGGTTTCTTCCTTTTATTTGTTGGTTTTGGTTTTTCTTGTTGATTATAATTACAGTTTCTATTAGATAGGAGTATATAAATCACCTAATGGAAACTGTCCTGCTATGGATCCAAACATGACTCCTGATCAAATTACAAGAGTTCTTTGTACAGCTAGTGGACCAAGCCCCAAAGTTGTTAATTTAATATTACAAACAACACAAAAACCCCCAAACCTCTCATTAATTTTAATCTGTACATCTAGCACTTTTGTGTAACTTGGAATCCTTTTAAAAGTGTGTATATTATACAAAACACACAACCTCCACCCCAAAACAATAACAATAGCTATTGATTGAGCAAACACAACAGTGAAATGTTCCTCAAGGTGTAGGTAGTGGAACTTGTAGTCACCTACAGGTTTTGTTAATTTTGTAATGAAAAGCAATGAAATTTGTGGCAAATATTTCCCTTAAAGGAGTTTGCTAAATTCCTGTTTCTGCTTTTAAAGCAAGAAGGTGCTTGCCCTTCTTAAAACTGTTTTTAATTTGTTTCTAAGTAACTTTAATATAGACATATATTGTAAATTATGGTTGTTTTCAGTCTTTGGGAGGAAAAGGAAATGTTTTTCCTTTCTATTTCATGAATGGTTGAAGTGTTTTTATTTAATGAAACTGCTTTCATGTTTTGTATGCCATTTTTTTCTGAAAAAAATTAACCATATCATACCCTGTCATTCTTTTCCAAAACTAAACTCTTTCCATCAACAGTATGGTGTACATACACATTTATTTATCTTTTTTATTTTTATTTAATGTTAAATACCATAGATCCTTGGGCATGTATAAAAAGAAATCCTTCTGAGTCCACTGGAAGGATCCCAGAGGGAATCAGGCTAGGATGCAGCACTGTTAAGGAAAAAGATTTTAGGTGCTACAGCCTGAGCTCTTGAGATAAAGATGTAGCTTTTGTCCATTTCCCTAGCTCACTGTGAATTTTGGTACAATAACATGTGGTGACACAAGCTTTAGCACACATTAAAAACCAAATTGGGCAGTACAGAGGCTCAATTTCTCCCGTTTCTTTGTTTTAGTGGGGAAGAGACCTGTTGCATCCAGCCACCTCCCACTGAAATTGTCTTGTTCAGCATCTCCCATCTATTCCATCATGCTACTAGGTGCCTATCTGCAGGGATAGGTATGTAAATGCCTTTAAACATCAGCTTTTGTATTTGCCTCTTCCTTTAAGCATATGTGATGCAAATATTGAAGGACTGATTTGCAGATTGGACACAACAGTGAACTGAACTGATCAGGAAATGTTTAGATTGGATATTAAGGGGGAATATCAATACCCATAAATCTGGGATAAGGAAGGTTCTGAAATCTCCTCCATTAAAGGTGTTCAAAAACAGTTCAAAAAATACCTGTCAGGGATGATATAAGGCTATTTAAACTTGCCTCAGAGAAACAACATGGACTAGGCTCTCAGTCCTGTTGTTCCTAGTAGAGCATGCTAAGCTTTGGAGGATGTGATCTGTGCACAGATGTAGGGGAAAGGATGTTCTATCCTTCAGTTAGATATTTGAAGCAATATTTATTGTTTAAATGTTCAATATATGAACATAATAGAATAAGCTGTCTGTGTGAAGAACTGTCTTTCTTTACTGGAGTAACTTAGAGTTCAAGCACAGAAGACAGGGTCTTATAAAGGATAACAGAATGGAATCAGGTCTGTAAATCTTTTTTTCAGTTCCAGATTTAGATATGTAGCAAAGGATTTCTAAGCAGCTTGCCTATTCAAATTCTTCAAAACCAGATTTTTGTTTCTTCCAGATGGATTCTTTCAAAACTTAAAAATATTAAAACATTTCACTACCTGAAATAAAATTCCAATTATTTAATGCACATTTTTACTAATATGCCTATTGAGGGAAAGAAAAGAGGTATTTCCATGAACAGATTCTCAAATTATTTGAACAAGGTGTAGTAATTTTTCATTAGTCTTGTTACAAATTTCAGTGAAATGAAAATACACAGATGAATATGATTTTTAAAGATTCCCATGTTATAACCACTATATGGTTGTGAGGGGAGATATGTGTGTGTGTGCATAATTGAAATTCTGGTAAGTTGCCATGGGATTTTTTCTTACAGAAGTATGCACTTATCAGTAAATACAAACAGAAGAGTAGAAAACACATGTATGGTACTACAAAACTAGACTTGTTACTTATTGACAAAGGAGTTTTGCATTCAGGAATTAAATCTAGCCCCCTCTTCACACATTAGACCTGTAACCAAGCACACAACTCAGTTTTTGACTTCCACAATGTTACCTGTTCATAGATGGTTTTCTGTCCTTATATTTTAAAGTAATATCATTCCTCAGGGTAAAGGGTGGATAGATAGTCTTCCTAGGCTGAT
>JAWWEU010000125.1:8213344-8255910 GCA_035583155.1 Acropternis orthonyx
TGGTTTTCTGTCCTTATATTTTAAAGTAATATCATTCCTCAGGGTAAAGGGTGGATAGATAGTCTTCCTAGGCTGATAAATTGCTATTGCAATTTTGCAAAGCTGTTAAATATTTGTATGTCTTACATGGAGAGAGTTGATCATATCCTGCCATTGTTCCATGTTCAAGTCTTGAGTTTTATGACATTTGAACTCGTGAATTAAAATCTAGACATAGGTGTAGAGGCCAAAATAAGCATCTTTTATATACATTTAGATACTGCAATTTGATTGCAAAACTTTGGCATCAGATGTCTATAAAGAATAGAAAGTTATTTATTCTATTTGCAGTAATGTAAAAGGCAGCCAGTAGGACTTTATTATAATACTGTGCCATGAGAAATTCTGAAACTGTGAGTTAAATCATTTGCACTGATCCCTACAATCAGAGATCAAAATCTTCTTAAAGAGCTCCTTCATCTCATTTTGTCTCTTAAGAAATGGATACATATAGATAAACAAGTACACACAGCCATTACAATCCATTGTTGAGCATCTGTGCTTTTGTAGATAACCTCATATGTAAGAAATGAGCAAGAACTAACTTGGACAGCTTTCTTGAATTGAAATTGTTTTTGAATTTGAATTTGTTAATAAAGTTCATGATATTAACAGACATCAAGAAAAATGAAATCTCTGTGGGTGTGGTTCTCCAGAAGGCAAACGCCTCACTTAGGAAGCATCCTGTCAAAAAAAGTATATAAATGCGAGTGCTGGAAATCTTGCTGAGTCAAGGTGAAACACACTGTGCTACAGCTTTCTTGTTTGCTGTGTCAGCACTGATTAAAGTGTCCTCTGGATGTTAACCACGTTAGGCAAGCAGAAGATACCAGAAATGGCAAATAGGATTCAGATAACTTTTACCATTCCTACTGAAGAGAGACTTAAGACAATAGATGAACATATATTACAATACTGATTTTATACAATATGGAAAAAACAGTAAAGATAAGCAATTAAGGAACAGTATTCTTTCAAATACATGCACTTCAAAAATTAAAGTGCATTGATGCTCAACTTAGAAGCATATTTTTTAAAACTCATCTTGAGTTGTACTAACGGCAAAGAGCAATGTACTGTATAACAAAGCCTTATGACAACATGATAAAGGGAATGTAACCAAACCAACCTTAAATCTTAGAAGTCTTGGATTCAAACATTCAGGTTGCAAAATTGAGCTGGATTTTATATGCATCAGAGCCTAATTCCATTAAAGGCAGTGGCCCAAGCTGCAGTGATCTGAAGGAGAGCCAAAGGAAACTCATTTCTTTATGCATTTTTAAGCAAGAGCAGCCTACAATAAAATTATTTGACATCAGGAAAAGGGAAACTTCACTAACTCTGCTTTAAAAAAGCTGCACGACCAAGTTTAGAAGTTTGGACATGGCTGTGTGTCAGTTTAAAACAGGCATTTCTGATAATTTTATCTCAAAGCAAAATAACACAGGAAGTTAAATGATATCACTGTTCAGGTTTTCTAATAAAACAAAGACAGAAATGCAGTCCTTAAAAGATATTCATGTCTTTACTCTGCAGAAGTTGAGAAAACTACAAATTCATTAGAGCAGAGTATTCTTACACTGCCATAACTGTTGGTTGAAAATGTGATCAAAACAAGTAAAGAAAATACCAACCTCAGTGATGAATGTTTGGACAGTCTTGCTCTGGAAGGTAATAAGCAGATCCTAAGCACATTATCTCCTTTTAGACCTAGACTGAAAGATGTGTCCTGACATCTTTTCTGGTCTAACTTTTACTTGGAGTGTAAAAGCAGTCCTCTGAAGGGTCTGCATGTTCACTCACTGGAGGGAGGATATTTCCATTTGTTGAAAATAACATGGCAAAAAGACCTACATGAAACCTGAGATCAAAATTACCTAGTAATTCCATCCCCATCAGTACAGCTTTTCTAGACAGGTATCAGAAAAATTTAGGGCTGAAACTTTATGGGATGCTGATGGAAAAGCAGTGGTGTGGCACTGTTCCCAGGGGAAGAAGAAAAAGAGGGAAAGAAAGAGAATGTTCTCTGCTTTTCCTAGTCTCACAGATGACATTAATTGGTACTTAAATAGTGCTTTGTTCAAGAACATAAGTATCACAAATGGGAAAGATTTCACCATGAGAGCAATATATTTCTTGTGGCTTACGCCGTCTGCAAAAAACCAAACCAAACCAAACCAAACAAAAAAAAAAAACCAAAAAAAAAAAAAAAAAAACAAAAAACACCAACACCACCAAAAAAACCCGATTAATGCAAGCAAGCATTCTCCTGCTCAACCCCCTGAAGATGAGGCTAAATGATGCCCTTGGAGCTCACAGCCATTCAGTTTTTGAGAGGCTTAGTTTGATTTATATTCTTGCTGTCAACAAAGAAAGAGAAGAGAGACAGAGTGCTGGAAATAAAAGATAGGTAATTAATATAATCTAGGGAGGAAATTCAATATACCTTGTAATAGTATCATTAAACCTCACTGAGCTGCTGGAAACTGTCGGTTAAAAATTAAACAAACAAGCAAACAAAATCCCCCAAACAAAAAATAAATCTGCTCCTTGGCACTCCAAGTACACATTTATCTTAGATCAATCACAGCTAAGTTGAAAAATAACTGCAATTGAGGTATCATATTCTTTCTTATATGGGAAGGGGGGGTAGACCTGGCATCCAGCATCTCCCTGGCGACAGGGATGGAGCCAGACTGAGCTGGACTGTTGGCCCACAGGTAGGGGTCAGGATCAGGATCAGTGAAGGGAACCAGGGTCAGAACTGTCCGTAGCCATCTCACAGCTCCATGCCAGGGAGCCTCCCAGCACACCCCCAGTAGGACAGGGCCACCCTTGTCTGCACTGGTCCTGAGCCAGCCCCGAGCCCCCAGAATCAAATATCCTGGAACATTTCTTGTCCTGTTGTGAAAACAACAATTTACAAAGTTCCTCCCCATATATGTTATTGTATTCTGCTTCAAATACCACTTTTTAATGGATAATGTTGTGCTTTTCACCATTTGTGTCAGCTATTTTTGAGGGGTTCCTGAATAGTTTAGTAATAGATTTACCAGTCTTTTAAATTGTACCTTTAAAATTATAGGTGGAGTTCAATTAGCCCTTATCATATAGAAGCTAATATTAAGGCTCCTGGGTTTAATTTTGCTACCTTAATTTCAGTTGTCACTTCCTGTGTTATAACACAGGAATTAATTTAATTCTATTATTAATGAAATAAAATTGTGTTATATTTAATAAGTCTGATCCAAGAAGTACCACTTATCCAGGAAAAAAATCCCAGCAAAATCAGGTAGCTTACCTTTTTTCTTTTTTATATAAATAATTTCCAGACCTCCCACTGCTCAGGAATAAGGACAAGAAATGTAGCAATAGAAAATATCTGAAGTCTGCACGCTGTTTTACCGGACTGAGGAAATTGCTTTCCTGTTTCTATTCTATCTGGAGTAAACTGGAAACCACCATTTGGATGCTAACTTTTTAGGTGTTTAATTCACAGAATGAAAGCTACCACTTTAATGAACACATTACTAATATTCATAGATCTAAAGCTTCAGGGGAAAAATAAATAAAAAAAACAACTGAAAAATCTTATGTTCTCATGCAAAATACAACCTTGAGCACTGGAAAATCTATGGAAATTGAAAAAACATTTATTTTAAAGATAGATTTCTATTGACTGCTGTTCTGTGCACTTTTATATTCTTTATTAGTAAGCAAAATATACTCCAGTGTTATGACAGATGCCTGTATCACTATCCCTATTTTCCTGAAGCATAACTGAGAAATTTCATAGTGCAGTTTATTGCAGAGGTGGGAACAGAACCTCGTTCCTAAATCACAATAATAGAAAAAAGACCACAACAGTGATTATAAAATAAAATACTGTAAAATCACATGGGTGCTATACCACTGAGCTCTCCCCACATGCAGGTTAATGAGCTAACTAGTAGTCTAGAGAGCAATATGTAATTTGGTGCCCTTGGCCTCTCTGTCAAAAGAATACATAATTATTCTTTGCAAAATGGGACAGCTTCAAAGAGAAAAATGAAGAGCTCCTCATCTTTCCACTCAGAGCCTAAATCCTTTTGGATTTGATGATTGGGGCGGGTTGGGAAAAGGAAATTGGGTTTAGATCCCATCATATAAAAGAAGCATTTATCCTCAGCAACCAACATTATTAGCAAATACTATGATCAGTATGGCATAAAAAGGGCCTCTATCAGCATTTCTCTGTCTGGTAGTTTTCTGTTCAATACATGTTTTCTGCAAACACCTAAAAACAGAATTCTATTTTGTTAAGATGTTTGATAAGATGTTAAAGACTAACATTTCCTGAGCAGATGATATGACTTTTGGAATATGTTTTCAGGATGTGAGAAATCTGTATTCAGTTTTTTTCCATCTCATATAATTTCTGCATCCACATCCATCTTAGAAGAGTTCCTAAACAGCAAGTTGGAGAATTATCTCCTTTTCTGCTATTCTAGTCTACAAAAGCATTTAAACGTCTGTTGGTGCAGGAACTGGGCCCACATGACACCTTCCATGGCTTATCACTGATTAAATATGGACTCATTTTCTTGCTCTTCAGTGAGTGTTTAGTATTGTATACAAAGTTTTGCTCAGATGTTTGTAGATGACACAGGTAGTGGTGCTAGGCATGGAACAAAATCATTGGAGAGCTCTCTCTCGTGCCAAAGGGACAGATAAGAAAGCAAAGGACCCCTGACATGCTGGTCTTATCAGAAAATATTTGGACATAATGGTGGTAAGGGCAGTCTGAAAATCATACACTAACAGAATGCATTGCTGAGAAAGACTTACCTGGTATTTACCCAGCAGATATAGAAAAGTTCAGAGATTCTGGACAATTGGATACATTTCTGGAAAGTAAGTCTTTCCTATTGATGACAAAATTACCATACCAGTTTAGCCAGGAAAAAAATTACTTCAATGTTTCCCTGGGAGAAGTACCTGCAGCCTAGCATCATAAACTGCAAAGACAAAGAGAAGACACAAAGTAAGAATGTGGCTTACAGAACTACTAGTAGAAAAGGAGGATTTGCCCACCTCCAGGTTCCCATGGACTACTTTGATGACCTCAGACATTCTGGGGCTGGGTCTCACATGGTTCCCCTCACCAGGCCTGATGCTCACCTCTACCGATGGGCCAAAGTTTCAGCCCTTCTTTGTCCCAGTCCTGACCCTGAGGTGCTCAGTGCTCAGGGCTGGGGCTGTCTCCATCTGCTCTCTGCTTGGGACAGTGGGATGGGCCCTGTCCTGATGCCCCTGGGGACCCCCCATCCCCTGAGCACCCTGACACCAGGAGGTCACTGTTTCCACTTC
The DNA here is from genome assembly GCA_035583155.1 of Acropternis orthonyx. NCBI lineage: Eukaryota > Metazoa > Chordata > Aves > Passeriformes > Rhinocryptidae > Acropternis > Acropternis orthonyx. Next base: position 8,218,733 of record JAWWEU010000125.1, read on the forward strand.
TCCTGCCTTGCTGCAGGATCAGCACTTTGAATACCATTACCCATACCTGCTTACCTAACAGCCTGTACTAATGCAGGCACAACATGTCTCCGTTGTAAAAGAGGGATTCCAAAGAGGATGGAAAAATATTTCATTTGAGATGCAGTTTTGTTTTGATAGTTTTATTTCCTTGATGTTTTGTTATTGTGAAATACTAGAATATTTAGACTGCAAAATAATATCTGTTTCAAATAAATCAAACAAGAACATTTCCTGTGCATATGTTGTCACTAATATTATTCAAGGTCCTTGTTTTATCTTCTTGATCTTGGCTTGTTCTTACAAAGAAAAACCTTGGACCTATAGCATTTCTGTCTCTCCCTCTTTCCCCAGTTTCATCCCCCTCCAAGACACCTATATATTGGTCTGACAGGACCTTGAACAAGTCTTATAATGAGAGAGGTATGAAAAGCAATTAATTAGAAGAACTTTGTGCATTTGTTGGTGTGCAGGTAAAATCCTTCTTGGATTCCAGTTTAGTCTAAATAAACCAAGGAGCATAAAGACCTGGTTTTAGCCTTCTACAGGTGAACATCCTGCCCTTCCAGGGCCGTTGTAAAGAGGGTAAACTGACCCATCAATCAAAATACCCAACACCTATGATGAACTACAATTTTATAGTTGAGTGAATATACATAAATAATCAGTGAATGCAAACTGAATTCAAAGGTGATTTATGGGGTTGTCCCTCTCAAAGTCATAGCACAGAGCTCACAATTTAGGGAAGAAATGAGCTAATATAAAAGTGTATCTGAATTAATCACTATGCATTCTTGAGATAAGCTGATTGTACCAGAAGCTTGTCAATTTAGCAGCTGTCCCGACTACACTGCTTCCAGACTATATTGCTGGAAGTGAAGATCTCTCTCTGCTCCCATCCTATTCCCAGGATTTGTGTTCCCTTAGGGCTTTCAAAGAATAAAGAAGAGAGCAACAGAGACTGTTCTGTCTTGCTGCTGGTGAGAATATCTCTTTCGATTGATCTTGTATTTTAACACCCTGTTGTATTCCCCCTGCACTTATTCAACATACAGAAGCTAAATCAGGAGAAAATGGCTTTCTTAAAAGATCAAAACCTCAGTAGGCTTTGAACCCTTAAATAATATGGAAGATCACAAGAAGCCCATTCAAGTTAGAAGAATCTGCTTATCACCTTGAATTACATCAGTACTACCCTTCTCTTTATTGCCCTCAGAGTGTGCAGAATCAAAGACAAAATGGCATAAAAAATGACACCCTGTGGCCTGCTGATTTCTGGCTGCCATTTGTATGTTAACATCCGCAGCTGCAATGATCAGAAAGAGTGTTAGTCCGTGTTGGAGGGGATAAACATACACAGACAAAAATGAGGGCCTGGTGCCTTAGGGGAAGAAGGCAAAATAAAATAGATATGGAGTGCTATAGACAGTACAGGTGGTGAATGAATAACTAACAGTGTTGTACAATGAATATGGGCAAATGCTTTACATGGATCATGCACATATCTCAGTACTTCTGTCTGCATTTGTGTTCTGTATTGCCTCTCAAAAACTGAATGGAAAATGCTTTTAAATGTCAGGCATTTTATTAGGTTTATGTGTGCTTATGTCCTACAATAGCTACTACCATGAGCAATGGGCAAAAGTCTGGAGTTTCAGAAGGTTGCAGCTAACCCTCCTGTTTTCAGGATACCACCTTCTGCTTCTTAGCACAGTGAGTTCACTTCACTGGGACTTCAGCATGGAGCCACTCTTTGGTTGCCTTTCTTTTAATGAACTGGGAAGCAGACCATCCCTATGGAACTGTCCCTTGGTCTGTACTCAGGTTAAGGAGTGGCTACTTCACAACTCAGAACTGAAAATAAATTAGCTGTTGAATGTAATTTTTTTCTAAATATACTTGGCTGTCATGGTTTAGGAATGGTATTCTCCAATTTAGTGTTCCCACTGAAACCATTACAAATTATGTGCCACTCATTCACTCCCCTCTCCCCCTCACCCTGTGGCACGCTGGAGAGGAGAACTGGAGGCATAGAAGGTAAAGATCACAGGTTGAGGTGAGAACAATTTACTGGAAGCAGCAGTGACATAAAAAACCTGACAGTGACAGCAACAATATTAATAACAAAAGTGTACAAGATAGGCAAGGGACTCACATGCAGATGCTCACCACTATACCACTGGAGCCTGACAATCCCTGACTGTGCCACACTACCATGACCTGGAAGGGAGCCCTTTCCCTGTCCCTGGAAAATGACCTGAGGTGGTAAAGAATAACCTCTCGGTCCTGGCTGTGCCCCCTCCTGGCTACTGCAAAAATTAACCCTATCCTGGCCAGAATCAGGACAATATCTCCAGAGAATAATTCAAATATTTCTGGGCAATCAGGGATCAAAGGGTGCCAGGTATACCCAATGTTTTTCAAGAGGAAATTACTACATTAAATAAGAACCCAAGTTCCTTTCTCCCTTAATGCAACATTTCCATCATCTTTGTTTCAACATTAAGCTTTCTTTGTTCAACAAACACAAGACACATTTACAGATGTCTGCTGGGAAGGTAGAGTGGAATTTTTTTCCTCCCATAGCTGCATATTTATGCAATCCATGCTGAGCACTGTTTTGCAGGTAGGAACTTATGCATGAAACAGCGTTGAATTCCTGTTGTTTGTACATTGGATACCTTTCAACTGATGGAGTCTCATCTGATACATCTGTTAGCACTTCACTGGGAAGTGTCTTTCCTTGATGGCCTGTCATCTTCAAGAAGGATCCTTCCCTTTTGTTCCTAATCTCTGCACAGCATTGCTTTCTCTTTGTAAGATGGATCACTTCTCCAGAATTCACAATCTTTAATAAACACATCATTGACAAAATGCTTTCATCCATTCTTTAGATTTTTTAACATCTCTAGAAGTTATTTTTCTCCTTCTATGTGTTTTGCATAAAAGCTGTCAGCAAATCTGTTTACCTCATTCTCAGAGAACTAAAGATTTTACTTTCTAAAAAAACCCCTTTGTTCTTCTCCCAGCTCAGTAATTCATCAGATGGCTTGCACTCTTTGGTGGTGGTTTTTTAACCACTCACCGTGACAACCAAGCTGATCATGCACAAGCTCAGGGCTCAGGTATCCAACTGGTATCAGTGTAAAAGCAAAATCTAAGATCCAGATTTTCATTATATGCAAAATACTTGCAGCAGAGTCTTGAATTGTTACATTTCAGTGTGTATTACAAATTGACACCATCCAATGTCCCCATAAAAATATACTTAGCATTCTGTAGTATATATAAAAAAGTTACTCACATGTATCATAAAAATTCTGCTTCACAGAGTATGTGATTTGCTGATTAATGAAATTAATGCAATGAACCTGTATCAAGACAAAATAGCCTCTCTTTCTCAGACTTGGGTGCAGACATGAGATTTTTATTTATCAATATTAGTAAAAAAATAACACATAGGACACCCACTTGTAGCAGTTTAATTATTCAAGTCTATAGCAGGATTTAGACAACCAAACAGAGGACCACAAGGGAAAATACCCAACAATGACAAGTGGGAACCTAATCTATGAGGTACTGAACTTCAGTGGTTCTTCACAAAAGATATGTAGAAAAGACAGCCTGGTGACAGATGGTAAGCAGGGATGAAAAAATTTTAAGACTAGAGCTGCTCTCCACAGAAATATTAAGTCTGGCATTCAGTACTTGTCTAAGAACAGAGATTAGTCTGGGGACTCACAAACTTCAGAACTAATGAAGACAAAATGTTCAAGTTCAAGTGTGGCTGACCTTTTGAAACTTCACAAGTTTGAATTGTGGTTGCATGTCACAGCCTGGACTGATCCCATCCAAGTTTAGACATCGACATTAGGTGACCTCATTAGGATATGGCAGTAAGTTGATAAATAATACAGGGAAAGAGAGAATTGTATCAGGGAAAGCTGAAATTGAAGCAGCACTGAAATGACTTCTGGTGCCGCTTACCTGGCCAAGAGGCAGCTCAAGATAAAGTAGACTGCAAATGTTGATGCTTCTTTTAAGCACCAAAACTTCACTACAGTAAACTCAATCTTAGGGGCCACATCTTCTTAAGTCCCAAGGCAGAGAATTCTCTGAAGAGTTCAGAGGCTGTATGTTGGCCAGAGAAAGCCTCATTTTTTTAAATTTTAGCTAAACCGAGTAATTGTGTTCATACACATTGATCGGATCATACAATCACAGAATATCCTGATGGGATATTGGATGGGAACTAAAAGGATCATCAACGTCCAGCTCCTGACCTTGCAGAGGACAACTCCAAGAATCACACCATGTGCCTGAGGGTGTTGCCTAAATGCTTCTTGAACTCTCTCAGACTGGGTGCTGTGACCACTTCTCTGGGGAAGCCTGTTCCAGGGCCCACACACCCTCTGGGTGAAGAACCTTCTACTAAAATACAACTTAAACCTTGCCTGGCACAACTTCATGCCATTCCCTTGGGTCCACTTTGACCTTGTGGCTAAACTTTGCCTTAAACAAGCTGTTTTCAGACTAAATGAGAAACAGCCGTTAAGGAATACATCTTGAAGAGGCAGGGGAGCAGGTGTGTTTGTGCCAGTCTCTTTCCTGCTCCATGAGCCACCACTGCACAGCCACAGAACTCAGAAAGTTCACTCAGGAACTTTGTTTGGAGGCTTTGTCCAGACACACCAAAACACACAGGCAAATGTACCCTCCCACCCCACAGTGCTGCCAGACTTCCAGAATCTTCCAGGATTGTGTATGCCCAGAACTGCTCCCGCAGGAGATATTAAGGTGTTTACTGGAAGAACCAGGGTTATAGAAACCCAAATTTTTGGTGTGCATGTGGGCCCCCACCACCAATGGACCAGGACTGTGTATTGTAACCATGGACAACAATCAAGCCACAGGTGGTAAGATCTCTTTATTTCTTCTCCTCTCTCTCTTTCTCTACTTTCCCCTTTACATTTTTCCTCTCTTAGGGTGATCATACATCCCAGAATGGCTACACACCCCTTTTCCAATCAGTTATATTTTTTTTTCTCAGTTACATTTTCAAAGCAGCTGTTCTAATAAAATTTGCTGTTATTAGCATCATTTCACTTTAACCTACCACAAGGGATCATTTAACAATGAATCTGGTTGCCCTGCCTTTAGAGGTGGGTCACAACAGTCCTGTCACTGGTCACCAGAGAGAAGAGATCAGTGCCTGCTCCTCCATTTCCCCTTGTGAGAAAGCTGCAGACAGCTTTGAGGTCACCTCCATCTCCTCTTTTCCACGTTGAATAAGCCAAGTGACCTCAGTCGCTCCCCATATGTCTTCCCTTCTAGACTCTTCACCATCTCTGTAGCCCTTCTTTGGATGCTTTCTAATAGCTTGCAATGGTTTAGCAATGGTGTTCCCCAATTTAATGTTTCCACTGAAACACTCCAAAACATGCACCACTCACTCAGTCCCCAATCCCCCTCCACTTACCCATGTGGCGGGATGGAAAGGAGAATTGGAGGCACTAAAGGTAAAGGTCATGGGTTGAGATAAGAACAATTTACTGGAAAAAAAAAGCAAATTAAATAAGAAAAACAGACAGTAACAGCAGCAATATAAATAACAGAGTGCACAAGAGAGGCAAATGATTTACATGAAATTGCTCATCACATGGAACCTGGTGCTACCTTGACCCTTCACTTTACCACTGGCCCGGCTGAAAGGGACCCCTTCCCCCTCCATCCGCTGCACATGATGTGAGGTGGTAGAGAATAACCTCAGAGTCCTGGCCATGAGCCTCCTGGCTACTGCAAAAATTAACCCTCTCCTGATGGGAACTAGGACATAGCTTTATATCTTCCTCGTACTGTGGTGCCCAAAGTTACACACAGTACTCAAGGAGAGGTTGCATGCAGATGTTGGTGGCAAAGTTGGAACTCTTACCTGGGAAGTGGCATGACCACGTCTGTGTAAGCACTGCTTAGCGGTAATGAAAACCTTCCTGAATTATCAACACTGTTTACAGCACAAATCCAAAAACACAGCTACTGTGAAGAAAATTAACTCTACCCCAACCAAAACCAGTAGAAAATTTATTTTTTTTTTTAACATTTTGATTGCTTCTGACCGTTACTTTAAAATAGAAAACAGCAGCTAAAGTTTTAAAACAACAGAAACTCAAGTAGTTACTGCAGTTCATTATTAGCGTGGATGAAAACAGAGCAGCCACTATTTCCCTAATTGTCCTTAAAGTCATTAGTACATATGCAAGTACAATTTGGTACTCTCCAGAGTCTTTCCCTCATTACACTGTGTGATTCACTAAATTACACGATTGTGATTAGTGCGGCAATGGATGTCCAAGTGGTATCAGGCAACTACAGGGCTCCTTTTGCGGAGGTCAATTTAATTACATTGTGCATGACAGAAACCAGGCCAACTGAGTATTGCCTTTGCCACCAGCAATTGACACCTGAGTGTTAATGAGCTGGTAATTAAGAGCTGGCACAGACAGGCACATTTAAGTGTTTGGGACTGGGATTACCATATGCTTCAATGTCTCTATGCTAAAAGCCTGAAGTTATCCATTTTCTAAAATATACAGGATTTTAAAATAAAGGTAAATTCTGGCATTCTCAAATAGCAAGCAAGAAAACACTTTTAATCAGGTCTGATTGCTGCCTGTCATAAACTTCTGAGAAATCCCCTTTTTCTACTTGTAATAATTTTGCCAGCATTTTATTTTTTTTTAATACATGTTTACCAGTACATGCTTGCACTGGAATTGCTTATAATCAAAGGGATGTTTTAAAGTAGCATTGTTATTAATTTCACTACTGTCATTTGGCCTAGAAAAATTTAATCAGAGCTAACCTGTATTGAAAAATCTTTCCTACAATTTAGAAATCAATGCAATATATTTCTCAAAGAAAAGAAAAACCACAGTTGGCAAACATTAACACACATACCTTTTATTACTAAGAGGCTATAAATAGAGAAAAGTTGGTTGTACATTTCCTGGGTTTTTAAAACTGATTTCCCTAGGTTGTCACAGTACCCTTGCCATTATTAAAATGAAATCTTGTGTTTCAGTTTCTTCACAATATAGCTTCATGGAAAAATCACATATTTCTGCATTTCTAGATATCCAGAGTAGAAGTTCTTGAATCTTTGGTAGCATTACTAATACTGGTTTTAATTTTTTGTGGGCTTTTCTCAGACAAACAATGATTACCATGCTCTTCCTAGAAAAACAGAAAGGCATGGCTTTGTCTGCAGCATATCACCCAGAGAGGGTGGAATGGCTGGCTGCTTTTGCAGAAGGTAGTGGGACAGGTAAAAGGCAGTTCTGCTGCAGTTAGTTTCCCAGTGCCTTTATGCTCCTTTGAAAACAACCTCTAGAGATTGTCCAAATTTATGAAGAAGAAAGACGGTGATGAAGGAGGCTGATCTTAAGGAGAACTGAAAAGTGACTGGCATGAAGGAGAGTGGGATGACAAGTTGGGAGGGGGGAGCTGGGGAAGGAGACTAGAAAATTAAAGAGAAGTTAAAGCTATGCAGTATGGAAATCACCTCTGAAACAATCCCAGAAATATAAACCCCAGAAACATGATTTTCAGAAAACATAATCCCAGGGAAATTAGAACACTGAAGAAGGAGAAGCTGTGTGGTAGGTAAACCACCTCTGGAAAATAATGCCAGAAAATCAATACTAGCAGTACTCATGATTATGTTGCAAATATTCCAATATTAATTTATGGTAATGTTCCTCAAGCTTGGTGACTCTTTGCAGCTCAACTTTAAATTTAAAATAATATATAATTCTGTCAGAGAGATTTTAAGCCAAGTACATAAACTGAGTGAGGTAAATCAAAAACACTCCAATCATTTTTAGCAATTTTATGTTTCATGAGGTTAATTCTGCATGTTCAGCATAAGGAATATTTATTGGGGTCTACAAGGGACCCTGGCTCTGCACCCTGACCTGGAGGAAGCTTTAAAGCTATGGGTCCCTTGTAGCAGCTACAATTCTTTATGTACACAGACTGACTCAGTGCAGTGGCTTAGACAATTTTCTGGTAGCTTTGCAAATCCATAGAGTGTTCACATCAGGTGAAAAATGTATTAACTTTACTGAATCTTAGTTGTGGGATTTAGTCCTAATTTTCTTCTGTGGAGAAGTTTGCTTTTTTTTTAATGCAGCTGAACCCTCTGCAGGACATACAGCCTTTTATATGCAGATTGCTGCAATTATGCTTTGAAATAGCTTTGAATTCCCAGTGGCTTAAAGGAGAACATGAAAGGGCAAATGTTAGGCTGAGCTGAAGGATATGAAAGTGGCATGTATGTCCGTCTAAAATGAGATATAGGGATGAACAGCTCTTTACACAGCAACACCAGCTCTTGACAAGTTATTGAAGGATCTTTGCAGCCACAGAGGCTGTCTTGGGCAGCACAGGAACACTGTCTGGGGGCAGCTTATCAACTTACATTTTCCTTTTTTAATACCAAAATGTGAGCAGGTGCTAAGTTAGGTGGGAGAAGGACCAGGAAAACTGCAATCCACCACTAAGCCATGTCTCCAAGTGCCACATCTACATGTTTTTTGAACACTTCCAGAGACAGTGATTCCACCATTTCCTTGGGCAGCCTGTTTCCAAGCCTGAACGAGCACCATTTCAGTGAAGAAATTTTTCCTAATACGCAAACTAAACCTATCCTAGAGCAATGTGAAGCCATGTCCTCTTCTCCTGTATGCCCTCTTTCTGCTATTTTAGCAGCATAAATACATTACGTTGAGAAACTAGTTTCATGCTCCATTATTGAATAACCATGAAGATTCTTCCCATGAATGGAAATATGCCAGGTCTCTTCATAAGTAAATTATTTTCTTACATGTATGTTTTAATGCAGCTTATTAGATTATGAGCATATATATTCTAATTTTTTTAAGATATATTGCCTATGGAATTGTTAAGGTCATATTTTTTTCCCCTATTCATGACAGGCTGAGAGAGTCGGAGTTGTTAAGCCTGGAGCAGAGAAGGCTCTGGAGAGACCATACAGCACCTTCCAGTACCCAAAGGAGCTACAAGAGATCTGGAGAAGGACTTTTTACAATGGCATGTAGTGACAGGACTAGGGAGAAATTCTTCCCTGTGAGGGTGGTGAGGAACTGATACATGTTGCCCAGGGAAGCTGTGGATGGCCCATTCCCTGGAAATGTTCAAAGCCAGGTTGGACAGGGCTTAGAGCAACCTGGTCGAGTGATTTTTTTTTTCTGTTTGGGCCTTTAAAAAACTTAATTCTCAGTGAGTCTATTAGCACCTAAAAATCTTCAGGCCAGGCCTCCTGTTTAATGGGGGTGGGATGCAGGATGAGCCACCCCAGCCGGGCAGGAGAGGGTTAATGACACACCTGGGCAGGGTCAGTGGGGGCGGATGCAGGGAGTGTTTTTAAAGTGGGAACAGAAGGAAAAGCCTACTGGGGAGCTGCAGCCACGGTCAGGTGGGTCTGGCAGAGCTGAGCAAAGTTGGTGGCAGGCAGGGGTGAGATAATGCTGGGGTTGAGGCAAGGCACAGGCAAGCCCCTGGATCAGAGCCTAGTCGGCCTGCTGAGCTGCTGTGGCTGAAAGTTTGAGCTCTTTCATGATGTCTCCATGTTCAAAGGCAATAAAAAAAGGCTAGAGAGTGGCAATGGGAAATCTGGGCTGATAGGTTGCACCTGGGCTAGAGCTTCCCCTGCTGAGGAGGCTGGGTCAGCTGGGCCACTGTTAGGTGCCAGTGCAATGCAAAGGCTGTCTGCTTAAAAAAGGGGGGCTTAAGAAGCCAAATCAAACCCCCAAAAGACACCAAAACTCTAGTAAAATGCCATAATCAGGGGACTGATGTAGGCTTGGAGCAATGTAGGGCTTCTTCTGGAGTGTTACTGCAGATGGGTTTTCCTTTAAAGTAGCATCAAGCATTGAACCTCAGCACTGGGCTGATTTTGTGGCTGATAGACAGAAGCCAGCTTCTGTGTTCTGCTTATTGTCGTGGCTCTAAAAATAGAGGTGTAATGAATAATGAAATGGAGCTGAGCAGAAAATAACTACTCTGGAGGTAATATTTTCAGAATCTTAAAATTCTCTATGTATATTGATGAAAGCTTTATTTATTTATTTAAAGGTGAAGCAGTGAGAGGTTAGCATTGGCTAAAGACAGTCTGAAATCTAATTGCTTAAGAAGCTTTCTCTGCCATGGTGGAATGGTGGTGGTTGTATACAAGCTTTAGAAATACCACTTCCCCTGCCCCCCTTCTTTTTCATTCAACATCTGTGGAAAGCCTCTGCCTTGGTCTAGCCAATTTGAAGACTTTAATAGATAGACCAGTTGAAAACCTTCATTTTCCTCCAGTACTTGAAAATGAACTTGAGCCCCTCAGTTCAGGGGTTACAAAGGAACAAAGAGACAACTGAACACACACTAGGATTTGGTTGTGCTATAGCTAGACATGTTTAACTGGTGCTGTTATTGAATTGTTTGTTGTTTGGTATGGCTTGGATATGGAACAGAAAGTTGTGGTAGTTCGGGATGTTTGAGGTGGGTTTAAATACTTTACAGATATTAAGAATGTTACACTTGGATGGATAAACTATTTAGAGCAACTCCCCAAGCTTTTTTCATTTTGTATCTTTAACAGTAAAAAAAAATAAAAAAAAGGGGGCAAACTCAAGCTATGAGTATGTATTTGTAAGTTATACAAATGCACTACTGAGCTAATATACTGTGGACATTATAAAATATACAAAAATAGAAATGAAAAAGATAAAGTCAAGAAGAAACAATTCTATTTAAAAATATATATATATAAAAAAAAATGTTTGTTAAGGGTACAAATACAGTTTTTTCTGCACCCCAGTGGATTGTCTTGCACTTTGGGGGCCCTTGACTTAGAGCATCTTTATAGTTGACCAAGTAGAGAAACCAATTCTGTGTGGTAGAAACAAGCCGTGGTATAACTTGAAGTAAGTGCTTTTATGACTGTAGAGTTCATTGTTCTGTTTCTAATATGATCATTTCCTTGCCTTCTTCCTCTGTATACAAATTCTTCTCTAGATTATCAACTTCACGAGGTCAAATATCTTAATTCAAATTCAGTGGCAATGAGAACTGAATTTGGCTTGGAAATCATTTAATGAACTTAGTTATACCCTTTCCTGGTGCTCTTTGCTATGAGTGTTATCTTGCAAGTGCTTCTAGAATTCAAGTTTTGCAAGGGCAAGGGAAGTTTTAATGAAGTTCTTAGATTGCAGCAATAGCTGAAAACTTTGGTATTTAAAGTTTCTTGAAGGGGTCTTGAGATCAAGACCTATTAATTTCTGGGAAACTGGACACAAGTTTGAATATTGATGTTCAGACATATGTTTCACTTTCATTTTTAGGTGCTAATTCTTTTCTCTGCTGCTAGCTGTACTTTTGCAATGAAGAAAGTGACAAGAACACCACCATGAACAATACATTTTCTTCCCTGTAACCAAGAAGTTTCTGGCAGTAGGAAGAGAGAGGGAACTTAGTGAGGAGTATGATTTTTCTGGTAAGATCTTTTATCTTGGAATTTTGATTTGTCTTTTGCTTTTAGTCAAGGAAATGACTTAAAAAACAAAACAAACCAACAAGAAAACCCTACTTGTCCCTGGCCTACCAGTTCAGAAAATTGCATGAAAATCCTTGTGGGAATGAGAAAGCAGTAGGTTGTATGTTTTCATTCTGAAAGTGAATCCTTGCTCCCAGCAGATGCATAGTGGCTTCTCACCCTATCAAGTGACAGATCACAGAATCCATTAGGTTGGAAAAGACCTCTGAGACAGAGTCCAACCTTTGACTGAACACTGCCATGCCACTGAGTGCCACATCTAGTCTTTTCTTAAACATATCCAAGGATGGTGACTGCACCAGCTCCCTAGGCAGGCCATTTCAATGCTTGACAACCCCTTATGTGAAGAAATTCCTCCTGTTGTCCAAAGGTAGCAACTCCAGCAATTGTTACGAAGACAAAAATGTAGCAAAGAACAGATTCACCATGAAGCACAATACTTGCAGCAGGGTAATTACTAAGACACTAACTTGAGGAGGGGTTTAGCTGATGTGTTTGAGTAATTAAGAAGGAATATTTCCATGTTCAGCGGCTCATTGGTCCTATAACCTCATGAAGAACAGCTGTTGTGTTCAGTGTGTACTTTAAAGGGGTAAAGTCAAAAGTGGATATAGTGCATCTGAGTCTCGCTCGGATGTCTCCAGCATGAAATCCTGCCCTCAGTAAGGAGTTTTCCTCCTTGTCCCCCAAGATAGATGCAAACCTGTGCTGTAATTGCTGGTTTATCCCTGGGACCTGAGTTGGTGTCTTTGCAGGGCAGTACCCTGTGCTGACCTGTTAGGGATCTTTCAACTGAGATGTGCAAACTGTTGTCTATAAACAGTACAGCCCCTGACAGGTTCTGGTTAGTTGAATAATCATTGCAGCACCTTTATGGAGCATGTAGAGCATGTTAAAAACTGGATTCCAGAATGGAATGAACACCAGACCTCTTCAGTTAATTGACAGGGAATTCTGACTGAAAAGAGGATGCCAGTGTTTGTTGTTGTTGTTTTTTTGGTCTTTTGTTGTTTTTTTTTTTTTTTAATTTATTCACTGCATAGGGAATCTGGAAAGCAAGGTTCTCATTTAGGCAACTATGCAAACTGTCATTGAATTCAGATGGTGTAAATTGTAAGAGGTGAAATTTCAGAGAAAGGTTTGAGTGCTTGGTGTTTGGAGTAGTACAATCAGGGTGTGTGACAAATGCCTTGCTGATCAGGCAAGATGAATGTAATGTTAAGTGTATGTAATATTAAGTTGTGGCTGCTTATACGGTGTTCTGGAAGCTGCTGCACTCTTGGACACATTTTACTTTCCCTGGCAAGAGAAAGAGGGACAAATGTCTCTTTTCTTAGCCTGCTCAGACTGCGTAAGATTCTGGTGAACAGAGTGAAGTAATCAACTCGTGAGGTAGGCGGTAAGAGGAGATCCTGCTTTCAGGGGGGAGGTGTTGGCTACGCCTGACTTCAGGAATGGGGACAGATTTTAAAGATCTAAGAGAGGGTTGTCTGATATCTGCTTGAGAAAGGGCTGAAAGCTGTTGGGCTAGTAATCAGGACTGTGAGGGACCCCTTCCCTTATTTCAGGGATGTGAGTAGAGGGAGGGAAATGTTCCCCCCATTGCAGCACTTTGTTAATCTGATAACCCACTGGATTTGTATTATTTTTCCCCTGATTATGTACTGTCTTGCAATATGATATCTTGATGCATTCTGATACAGTGCTGTTTGAGTCTGTGATCCTGTTCTCTTTGAAGAGGTATGATAGGATTAGGCAACCCCCTCCAAGTGTTTTTGAGCTCAAGTCTCAGTATAGTTCTGGATTTTGTTTCAACCTGGTCTCTTTCTTTTAAAGTGGAGAAGAAATTTGAATGGAGGAATGGGACGTAACTTCTTTCAGTAGCAAAAGTGCAAACTTTGAAATTTAAGTTACAGATACTTGACCATTTACTGCTTGTTATCTAGGGGGATTTGTGTTGTCTGGTGCATAAAAATCTTGTTTTTCTTTGTTTAAGGAAAAGACTACTTTTAAATTGCCTACAGGTTTCTTTTCCATTCATAGAGGATAAGGTTTCTGAACTTATCTGATCAAAATAACCTCACTTAATTTGAAAGAAATTGCATTTCATATTGTGTTTTTTAAAGCACCTGGTTGTTGTGGTTGCATGCAATGAACCTGCTGTTTAAAAGTCTTTTTCTGTGAAAACGTCTTTAATCATGCTGGGGATAAAGTTATTTTCCATAGTGCTCACTTCTTTCTTAGTATTTGTCTTCCTTGCTACATTTGTGTGGAAGATGGATGTATACAAACATGCCACTGGATGGTTCAAGAAGTGATTTAATGACTACAGCCCTTATCCACCCTTTTGATGGTTGAGACTACTCTATATTTTAGGGATGCTACACTGATGGCTGTGTGGGGTACTATGTTGCATATCTTCAGTAATTTATTTCTTTAAAAAAAACCAAACAGTGCTTGAGAACTGACTGTGTAGAAATGAAGGCAGATGCCAAGACTGAAGCTCTTCATTACTCACCTTCTTGCAAGAAAATACAAGTGGGTGGGCTGGTAAATCCCCTTTGCAGGGTGATGTCTCCAATGGGCTCAGTCTCATTTATTGCAACTAGTTGATTTCATAATACCAAGCAATGGTCTGACTGTGATTAGCCTCAAGTGCACCTGAGGCTTAAGATGTTGACCTGTAGCACATGGTATGCTGTTCATCCCTTGAACTTCTTCCTGTTTCTTAGAGATGCTGTAGAATAAATGAGCAAATGTTGGATTCTGATGACTGAAGTGACACCCTGGTAATTTTACTATTAGACTGATTTTTGTAGACAGAAGAAATAGGTATGTCAGCTCACAAGCTATGCTACATCTATTCTGGAGCCTTTCTTACTGTCTTTTAGCAACAATAAACATATCCAAATCTGAGGTCTTGACCCCCTCCTCTTAAATCCCTTTCATCTCTCTCCTACCCTCATTTGCTTTTGGCAAACCATCCTTCCTTTCACTTTGACTCATAAGACTAGATTATCCTTGACATGGGAGCTGTGTCTCTAGTGAGAGGCAAGAGTCACAAGGCAGGTTCATGCATCCACTGATTCACAAACCAACATTGCTCTTGAAATAGAACTGTGTAGGTTAACAAGGTACCCTCTGCAGACTTGCATTTGACTTACTTAACTTCACCCTCTTTAGATTGGGATCCATCAGTTGTGTTGATTTTTCGTATCTCAGGATACCTCAGTAAACTGTGGTACCTAGTGATTCAAATCCTGGGCTACAAGTATGTGAAAGAATGCACATCTGTTTGCATGTGAGTTACATGCTTTAGGATGTTTCACTGCTCTGTTCTCTGAAGAAATCAGACTAAAATGCTGTTTAATAAATTAGGTTGCATGGTGAGACTTGTACTCAGAACAGTAGAGAGGACAGACTTCCAAGTACTGTTAGAGCATTCCTTATTATACTGAACTTCACTTCTCTTGGAACCATAGAATCATTACATGCTTTTTATCCAGGAAATATGGACTTAGAGGAGTCTGTTTTGTCAGTCCCAAAGAGAGGCAGCCCTGCTAGCTACACTGTGGCTGCTGGGGATTAAATCATCCCATGCCCTCCTTTTGAATCTCTCACATGTCTGTCTGCGATGGCATTCCCTTCAAGATCTGTCACTCCTTTGAAAGCCTGTCTTCCCTCAGCATTTCACACAAGTGCATGGTTGGATGGTGACTGCTCTTCCATGCTTCACGGAATGAACTGCCTTTCAATTGATGACCAAATTGACTTTTCATGCACAAATTTGGGCATGACAGTGAAGAATTACTTCTGAGATTTGCAATAAAGATCATTAACAATTATTGCACAGCTAGGAGGGACATGGAAGAAAATTGTTAGTTGAGATAGGGAAGTACATTCTGTTTCTACCTGTATTGCCATTAGTGAGGTGAACAAGTAGTATCTGCCTGTGGAACACTTAAACACTTTCCTTCCAGGAGCAAGGAGGACTGGAGAATCCCATCCAGTACCAGCATGTTTTTGAGTGACCTGATACATAGGTTCTGTTTAAGTTTATGGTCATACTTTGAAGAGTTTGTTTTTTAAAATAGCTTTCTATGCTGCATAATCTTTTAAAACTCTCACTTTACAAAACTAAAATTTATAAAACTTAAAAAGTGAAGTTCTTCACAGTGACTATTCCAGACTGACTTTAAGGGAGATGTGCAGAAAACATGAAACCTAATCAGATAAGTGCTAAAGTCTTTTTCATGGATTTCATTACATACCTGATGAAAAATGAGAAGATAACCCTTTATATATATATATATATTTGATCAGCTGGATTTTGATTAATGAAGAGTGGAAAGAACTAAGCTTCAAGAATGCTGTTGTCCTTGAAAGGAAGAAAAAAACTGGTAAAATTGATTCCCTGCAATGTTGAATCTAAACTGTAAACTAGCAGTACTTGTAAAAGAGCAAAAAGGAAAGAGTGACAAGAATAACCTGTGTCACTCAGTAAGAAAATGTCGACTTTCCGAGTATATTTGCACATACAGCAGTACAGCTTTTTAAGGAATAAAATTGTCTTGTATTCATTCACAGTTCGTTCTTAACTCTCTAGACATCTGAAGAACCTGATCCTGCATACTATTACTTTGTATATTAAGTTTGAAGCTCAGTGTTTCATTTCTGTTATAACTTTGGATTATATAATTGTTTTAAAATAAGCTTTAACTGAATGTGATTTGAGCTGCATTGCTTCTGAGGAGCAAAAGAGATGATTACTATACCTTAAAAGTATGAAAGACTTGTAGTGGGGCAAAGAAGGCACTAATGTGCTCAAACAAATACATATATATATATATATATATCTGACATTGCAGAAGTATTGCAGAAGAATGGTTGGGAATTTATTTATGTAACCATAAAACACCTGTTGTCCCAGAAAGTGTGCTGGATTGAAAGAAGTTGCAAGTTATTTAATATGACAGAACAAAAATCTAGCTGCTGCTGAAAACAGAAGGTGAAAACATGGAATGGACGGGTGATATTTAATGAACAGTATCTGTGTGTTATTTAACATCAGAAAAGGATCTATATAGCCAGATTAAAGACAGATGACCTTTTTAGAATTTGGTTAACCTTTTGGTCACTTTTGAGAGTTATCACTTATGAAGATAAAGGTCAAGCTGGAGCTTGGTCTTCATATATTTATTTTCCTGTAATGAAAGGTATGCCTTTCCATTCTGCTTTCTTAAGGAGCTGTAGGACTTGCTCAGTTTAACTAGGAGTAGCATGTGAAATGCTTTTGTTTTCCTAGTTTCTGCTAGTGTAAAAAGACAATTGTGAAAGACTGATGCTTTATATAAATTGATGCATTACTTCTAAAATCAATATAATTGCTCAAAGACCAAGTAGTCTTTGTTTTTAGTTGGAAAGAAAGACAAACTATTGTGCCCAAGAACTCCATAATAAAAACCAGCAATTGTATTACAGTTCTCTATGGGTTAGTAGGCATACAGACTCCTAATTAGCCAACTGTTTGTGAACATACCACATTCGTTTATAGCAACTCCAAAGAAATCCATGGCTAGTCCTGTACTAGAGAACATGTCTAACAGTTGATAATTGCAACAGGTTATTGGTTTGGTGTTGGATGTTGGGTTTTTTTTTGGTTTGGGGTTTTTTTGTTTGTTTGTATTTTATTTGCATCCTTTAGTTCAGCATTTATGTAAAATTGGAGGCTTACTTCTGACTGCTGTTTGACCAGTTTCAACATTTAGGTTGCTGTTACAGACGGGCAGAACAGTTTCTGAATTTTGTAAGGCTATTTTCATCTAGCCTTTTTAGCTGGCATAGTCAGGATCAAAATGAAATCAAGTTTGGCATCACACGGGAAACACATGCATATATGATTAAGTATCTGAATATTTGTCTTGGTGACTTCTGTGGAAGTTTAATGGTTCTCTGAACTGCATACTGAGGGAAAAGGTACTGCAAGTGAGAGATGCAAAAGTGGCAGCTTTTATTTTTCTTTCCAACTGTGATGAAAGCAGCAGATGAGGACTGTCAGTGGTTTTGAATATAAAGACTACAATGTATAGATAAAGAGAAATAAATAAAGAACTGTTCTGTAAGTGAAAATAGTGAAATATCTGACAATAACTAGTTTTGTTTTTTCCTGGAACTTAACATTTGCAGTAATAGGAAAATAACATGCACCAACCTTCTTGGAACACTGTGCAGACTATGGTGTTCTATGTTACACAAGAATTGGCAAAATAAAAGTGCTTCCATGCCTTCTTTATAGAATCATTAAGGTCAGAAAAGACCTCCAAGATCGTTGAGATCAACCTTTGACCAACCACCACCATGTGGTTATAAAGCATAGCACTAAGTGCAATGTCCAGTTGTTCCTTGAACACTCCTAGGGATGGTGATTCCACTCCTTGGGCAGCCCATTCCAATGCTTAACTGCTCTTTCCATGAATAAATTCCTCCTGATGTCCAACCTGAACCTCCTCTGGCGTGGCTTGAGGTTATTTCCTCTTGTCCTGTTGCTTTTTAGCTGGGAGAAGAGGCCGACCCTTACCTGGCTACAACCTCTTTTCAGGTAGTTTGAGAGAGTAATAAGGTCTCCCCTGAGCCTCCTTTTCTTCAGGCTAAACAACTCATTAGGCTCAGTCACTCCTCATATGATACTATTTAGACTCTTCACTAGCTCTTTTGCCCTTCTCTGGACATGCTCCAGCCCCTCAATGTCTTCCTTACAATGAGGTGCCTCACTAGTGCTGAGTACAAGAGGGCAATCACTTCTCTGGTCCTGCTCTCTACACTGTTCTTGTTACAGACCAGGATACCACTGGCCTTCTTGGTCTGTTCAAACAGGTGTCAACCAGAACTTCCAGGTCCTTTTCTGATGGGCTGCTTTCCAGCTGCTCTTCCCTCAGCCTGAAGTGATGCATGGGCTTGTTGTGGCCAAAATATTTTTAACTTGAAGTATTAAGACCCTCACTCCCCAAGCCCCTCCCAAAAAACCCCAAACAAAACCAGAAACTCACCCATGTGTAATATATGCGTGTGTGTGTGTGTATATATACGCACACACATATATATATGAATAAAAATGATAGTGTTACAGGCTGTGTGCATGTTGAGTGCTGATAGAATTGGAGGCACAATGTGTATTGCACAGATATGGATTTGTAGGTTAAGAATGCTGTAAGGGCTGAGGGCCACTTGCTCGTTTCTTCACTCAATCATTAACAAGGCTGACTTAGAGAAAGATCATTCTCTTTCCATTGTTCCATGTGGTCTAACCAAGCATCTCTCTACCCTACTGCCCCAGAGCTTGCAACATTCCCTGCAGTGCAAAGATGCATTGCATGGAATTCACACTGCTACACTTGACCAGCACCTAGCCGTCTGGGCAGTCATATTGTAATGGTCACACTAACTCTCTGCAAACTGATCAAGTGTCAGATTTGCTGTTTTTTTGGCAGTGACTTCAAAAGCTTTGATGAAATTTTGGAAGAATTACTTTTAACTTCATTTAAACCTCCTTCATGATTACTGTGGGCTCTCTAGTTATTTGCTCTTGCCCTGCTGTAGAGAGAGTAAATATCTTTGGCTTCTTCATACAAAGTGCAATTTTGTAGGCTACTGCTCTCTCTCCCCTAGTTTTCAGATGGTAAACTAATCTACTTAATCCCTTTCTAAAGGAGATTTTCCAATACCTTTGATTATCCTTGCAACATTCTGCATATTTTCTACTTTTTTCAATCTTTTTGAAATGGGATTAATGAATTGTATGCAATATGAGTTCATAAATACATGTGTGGCCTTTAGAGAAATATCTTGATGCTTTTTGGTTTACTGTTCCTTTCCTAATCATTTCAAGCCTATTCTTTGTCTGCTTTTGAATAGTGAGTTATTTGTAGTATTTTTCCTCAGTAGTAACTCTCTCCTTAAGTGTTTGTGTCAGGCAAAAACCATTTTCCCCTCCTCCATGTTCATTTTTGCATTCATATTTTGTGTTTACCCATCTGCTTAAGGTACTCTCCAAGCTGTCATGGTAATCCTCAGCCCATAAACTATAAACTCTATAGTTTACCATCCTTTCTCATCATGTGTTATCTTCCTCTGCCCCATCTTGATCACTTAAGTGCACTGAACAATGAAAAACTGTATTTATATTTCAAGGAGTGTCTAAGCAACTGCTTTGAAAGGACAATTTATTTTTTTCATTAGTAAGTGGTCCAAAAGATAGGAAAAGAATGGTGGAATCTTCTCTCATCTAATTACAGCTCGGTTTCTTTAGGATACTTTAATGAGGATTTGTGACAAAAGCTTCTAGGAAACATGAGTATACTTTATTGACAAGATTATCCCTGTGTTCCATGACCCTTTTGAAGTGCTTCAGCTTGAACTGAGAAGTAATTTCTTATCCTAAACAAATCATTCTTCTTTTTCTGGTTTGTGTTCACATCTGCTAATTTTCTCCTTTTTTTTTTTTTTAATGGGTTTTACTTGTTGCTTTGCACACAAGGGATGGATTACAATTTACTGTTCTCTTGAAACCAGTTTTAGAGATCGTTACATGGCAAACAGACACAGCTCCTCTTCTGTATGTGCTCATGCAGGTGACAAGTTACAGGATACAGTTATTCATCATCTTTGTATTCTATTCCCTTAGGACCATTTGGATGAACAGCTGAGTGGCTGTCTGTCATCTGTCTTTTACGTACATTTTGTGAATTTGTTCTAAGATGTTTTCTGCTGATAACTAGGTCAGGTATTCAGATTCAGCTGCAAAATAACAGTGCTGGCAATGTAGTGAAAATGTGAGTGAATGGCTCTTGAGGACTGTGCTGCAATAAGTTGGTTGCTGTGGTTAATATCTCTCCCTGTGTGTATCTTTAAAGTACAGATGATTTAGTAAAGCTTTGGCTAGATTTAAATGAGGACTGCCACATTCAGCAAATGAGATTTTCTATCCAGGGCAGGGCTTTTTTCTCCTGGCTCTTTGGTTGGATATCTCTGACTGTCCTGACCTTGTGAAGTGTGAACCACTGTGGGTGGATGTATAGTGTGAGCTGGGATGAACTGAGGACTTCGCATGTATGCTTGAAGCCTGTCAGTGCACCTTTTGCCTTCCTTTTTTTTTTTTTTTTTTTTTTTAAGTTTGGATTAATTTTAATCTGATTCCACATGCTGAGTATCCGCTTGATGGCAGTATAAGGGGTGCTGTGACTTAGCTTCAGCCAAAAGGAACCCAACATCCAACCCACTGTGAAAAATAAAGCACAATAAATGTGTGTGTTTCCAAGCTTCTTAAAGTGCATTTCCAGTCTGCAGATGCCTAAATGTTGAAGTACCTGGTGTTCTGAAGGATACTGTTGTAAAGTTGGCCTCAGTTCTTGGCAAGGCAGGACAAATTGTGAAGGAGTTTTGAGGAGTTGTTCAGTAACTGTTTCTTTGTGGATGTGTTCTTCTGGTATGTGAAAAGATGACTCCAGACTCTCTGCTTTCCCATGTCATGGGTTGGTCTGCTTTGTACAGTCACCTGTGCACCCAAAGTGGGGTGAGGATTTGTCTCAAAGCTGTGGCTGAAGTCTTAATATAGACCTTACCTAAAGACCAATAAAAACCAGCTCACTGTAAGAGGACTTGTCCGTTACAATGCTGCTATTAACATGGAGTGATCATGGACTTTGCAAATGTCTAGACCGAAATTAAAAGCAATTTTGCACAAGTAAGAGGTGCCATACTGGACACTTAGATGTTTTGTTTATAAATTTTGTTGAATGATGTGTCCTTTTGATTCTACATGCTTGATTCTGTTGTTTTGGAATATACTCTGTGTAGGCCTTTGTTGAGATGTTTTGATAATGGAGGTCTTGGAGACTCTTTTTACTCCTAGGAAATAAGAAAAAAGGAATAATTCAACTGATTACATCAGTTCTTTGTTATTTGGTTTTTCCCTTTGTTTAGAAAAGCAATAAGGTTATGAGTTTCTGATCTAATAATGAAAAAGTCTGGAATGATTTACATCAACTGTTCTTCAAAATTAGAAAAGGGGAGATGCATGTAAATTGAGGACTGTTATGCCAGGCTTCACATTGATGGAAATGAATTCTGATAAGTCTTTAATTGCACAAAGTAGGATTTACAATGAAAATGTGAATAGCTGTTTGAATCTATAGCAGGTTTTTGAGGTCCCACTCATGTGTATTGTGTTATCTTTAAGAGTTTCTTGCTTAAATATGACTTCTTTTTCACAGTTTTAGCTTAATTCTTATATGTAGAGGTCTTTATGCTTTCTTAATTTTCTGTTCTATATTATCTGTGTTTATTTGATGGCATAGTAAAAATAAAACATTGTTAAATATGTCTAGTCCAAAAAATTGAATTGACCCCTTTGTAACTAGTGAGTCTAGCACACAAAGGTATGTAGTAAGTCAGTGACTTTTTCTGGAATGGCAAATGAAATGAATGGGGTGCATTCTAAAGTGCTGGAGTAGAAGATTACATGAAATGAAAGGAACTAAAAAACCCCAAAGGAATGCATGCTGATCTTTGCATATTCAATCCCTGCATAAGTCAATATGTGGAAAGATTTTATAGAATGGAATACACTGTACTGCATGGCTTGTAGAGATTTGTGCAGCATGTTAAATGGCAGAAATTAAAGCACAAAACCTTTTTTATTTAAGATTTTTGAAAAAGCCATCTAGTATCTGATGGTCAAAAAGGCCACTTGGCATAACCAGGACACCACTGGAACAAATGGTTAACTTCTGTATGTGACTGTTGTTTTCTGAAAGCACTTTAACTTCAGAACAATCCATGCTATTGCTTGTGCAGGTGCAGTGTACTCACAGATCTTTAACAGGATATATGTGCATGTGAACATTTACTAATTAGCTGGTAGGTTAAGTCAGGCAAGGAAGTTTTCTTGGAAAAAAACAGTTTTGACTGTAAAGGGTTGACATAGTATTTGTAATACTATGCAGTGTTTCCCACACCCCTATGGTACCTCAAAATAGGATTTAAGTACTTCATTAAAAAGGAACTTTATCTAACTGTGTTTTTATGTCACTAGCTTTAGCCATGAGCAAAGATTCAGAAAACTTGGTTTAGTAGAAATGTGATAGGGCTGGTCATAGCAGATTTTTTCTTTTCCTATTAATGTTGGTCTGAATTAGGAGTCTCTTTAAATAAAACATTTGCATCTTAATCAACATTGAGCAGATTTATGCCCTTTATCTATCCTTTGACCTTAATCCTTATAACTCATCTGCATGTCCAATTCGGATATTCACATTAAGTCACTTATTCTGTCTTTCTCTTTTCTTTGGAGTTTGAGTGAGACAGGGTAAATAATGTATGATATGGTTTTTCCTGTGTAGACAGTTCTGCCCCTCTTCCCCTAACTTATCAGATCACCATTATCAGTTTAACACTTTATTAATAAAAGACACTCTAGTCTTTCCAAAAGAAAAGATATTATGGAGAATAATGGAAAAGTAGGGTAATTGAAACTGTTCCTATTACATCTGGCAGAAATTACATTAATTATGTTGGACTTTGCAGGAGCAAGTAATAGTTGTTTTCATGAAACTTAGTTTGAGTAAGATTATTTTTGAATTAAGGCCATCAAATCTATTATTAACTCTTGAATTGTCATTATTTGCAAAATAGCAGGTAGGATTTATGTTCAAGTGCCTTCTACGAAAGTGTCACTGTTTATTAAATTGCTTGGAAAATAAGATTCCCTAAATGTTTTAATTGATTGCTACAAGGATAAGCAGGCCTCAAACATTTTTCTACAAACTGAGAGATACATGAAATACAGCAGAAATGATCATCAGCTGCCTTGTGACAGCAGTTGCCTCATTAAGGTGTTATCTGGCTCCTGATTCAAGGCTCCGCATGAAGTGAAGTGCTTCACTCAATGCTATTACATCTTATGGGGTTTGCCTATTGTCAGATTGTGTCTGTGAAAGATGTAAGCAATTTTCATTAGCAAAACTTCATTTAGAATTCTCGTTTGCTTAGGGGCTTGGTAAAAGACTTTGCACTTCAAATTATGACTGCTGTTACTACCTGAAGATATTGTCAACCTAAAGCTTGCCAAGTCCTCATGTGCCCAGCTGTGATGACTGGCAAGAGCTCCATGGAAGAGCAAGCGCATAAATAACTTTGTCAGCCTCCATTGCTGGATCCATATGTCTGTGGGGATCTCTGCAGGAATGAGATTCTGACACTTGAAGCTTTACACTTCAAGTGAGGGGTGTCGAATGAGAAAGGCAGGCGATGTATTTAACAGTATGGTACTACAGCTCAGTTAGCGGGCACCTTTTCTTAAGTTAGCAGAAGTGATTTAGAAATTATAAGACTGATTTGGTGTTTAATTCTAACAGTATTAATCAAAACTAGTTCTGAAGTTGTAGACAGCCATTCAGACTTTCCAAGCCTTTCAAATATTTAACCAAAAATACCCTAAAAAACACCAACTCCCCTACCCTAAAAAAATAAAATAAAAAATCACCCACCGAAAAAAAAAAACAAAACAAACCCCAAACACCCCACAAAAAAAAAAAAAAAAAACCAAACAAACAAAAACAAAAAAACCACAACACCAGAACAAACCACAAGTCCGAACACATGCTGGAGACTGCCTCCTATGTCTTGAGTTTTGTTAATGACTGCATAGGTGTCATCCTTGAACAAGAGCAATTACCAGTAGTTTGTTGTCACACTTCTCATGTCTTCAAATACTCCCCTATTTTGTAGAAGGTGTTGCAGATGCAATGTAATCTAAACAAGGTAGAAATGCAACATGTTTTTGCAGGCATGAAATGAAAATCTGAGTTGCAAGAAGTAAATCCAAGGTCAGAGGCCTTCCCTCCTTAGTTCTACTTTACATATTGCTCAACCAAAGCTGATGCCAATGTTCCTGCAAGTTTAATTCTTTGATTTTTGGAATGGGCAGTCCATGAAGAAGCTGGAAATGTCTTTTACTGAGCTTTGTCTTAGCTTTTCCTGCATCCCTAAGATCATCTTACAGGACAACAGGATAATCACTGTAGTGTGACACTGCACCTGAATTCATAGGGCCCATGTTCTAGGATGTCTGGGCTGTGTCTAGTGGCTAAGTTTATATTAAACAGATTTGGCTCTGTTGTAAATAAAACTTAAGAGGGCTTGGATACTATCCTTCCTAGGCAGATTTCTTTGTGCCAAATACAAGACTCACGTATTTTGAACTCTTGCAGAAAAGAAGCTACATGCAGCTGAATTGGGGCCTGACTGCATAAAACACTTGGATCAAACAAGGGTCTGACTGTTTGCACTTCAGGGTCTTCCAGCAATGAACAGGATTGCATAGTGATACCATAAATTTTCAGATGTTTTCTTAGTCATTCAAATCCTGGTTTGGTTTGCTGTGATCTGGGAAAGGTAGAGAAAATATCCCTTGCTTAATTTAAGTAGAGCATCAAGAGAAGGGAAATGATTTTAGCAGGCTGGGAAATGTCCTTACAAAAGCCTTTCCTGTGTTTCCCTTATAGCTGACTTTTGGAGTCCAGCTGCACTCAGGTCTCTGGAGATAGGGCTAACTTATTTTTGTGTGGACAACCTTATTCTTCATTTTGGTCTTTCCCCCCCTCCCCCAATTAAAAGAAAATCCAACTTGACTACTAAAACGCCTCATTAATATAATAATATTTTTCCTTTTGGCTGCAATAAATAATATTGACCATGGTTGCTAACTGGTGAGCCCTGAAGAATCCTGCTGGAGTGGTTAATGTTCATCTTCTCACTTGATTCCTTTTGTTGATCTACTCTCCAGGACATAATGGAGAAATGTATGTACTTCATTATAAAGTATGGAGGATTATCTTAAATTATCAGTTAAGATGCCTTTATGTGAGGAAGCTGGAGTCTGGAGTGATGCATTTGAGTTGTTCTCTTGTCTGGTAGATAGGCAGCGTGGAGTGTGTGGGAATTCAAGTTTAGCAAATGTAAGCTACCGGGGTGAGGTTTACCAGCGTTTGCCTCCAAGCACCCTGTTGTGCTATGAGATGGCTGCTGAACACTTCAGCACATGGCGTGTTTATTCACCTGAATGAAGAAACTACTTGGGCAATAATCAGCAAACTTGTAGTTGGCTGTGGGAATTTGTGTGAGGAAGAGCATTTGAATGAATGAAGTTCAGACTTGGGCACAAAGCACTTGTTTGGCAAGAACTCAGAGACATGGGGGGTTTTAAGTGACTGGGCATTGCTGCATGTAAAAGTGCTTATTTGATGTAATAACTCCTGTTCAGTAAGATGGCCATAAGTGTCTTGAAGGTGTTAAAAATCACTGGCTGTTTAAAAGCTACCTTAGGATTTATTGAAACTTTCTGAGTTAATTTTCTGCATCAAATGCTTTTGCAGAATCCCAAACAAAACTCTTATTAAGTTAGTGAAAAGCGCAGTCAGTGTGTGGGTTTTTCCGTATTGGTAGCACAATGAGAGATATGACCCAAAACTTTGAGTGGTCAGAAGTGGACAAGTGTGTGGGCAAAAGCTTTTATCTTGCCTGTTTCCTCAGTGTATTATTTATTACCTGTTACAGTGATTTGTGGCCCCTCCCTTCCATTTCTCAGGAAACATGAGATGATTGTGGGTGAGTTTTTGTTTATGAATAAACAGGGAGTTACATTTCTACCAAGATGTGGGATACAGCAGTTCTCAGCTGGATGGATTAGTAGTTGCAAGGCTGTGTTGTTTTTATATCAGTTGTTGTAATCTTGCAATATGTTATCCATTACCAAAGCAATTTAGTTGAAAAAAATATAAAAATAGCTGAGGCAGGGTTCTTATGCGTCATTAAAGCTTTAAATACATCTAAACTCTCATCTTACCCAAACTTTTATCTAAGCATGAATAAACAATGGATACAGTCAGGCTTTTGGGGAACTTAAACCACTTTCTGACCCCACACCCTCCATGTGTGCCAGGTGAAGGAAAACTCTGTCTTGCTAACAAGTTATTTTGAAACCAGCTTTATTTTGTGTCTCTGCAAAGAGTGATGTGAGTAAAATATCTAAGAAACATATGCAAAATCTTAATATTTTGCACTATGGAGGTGGTCTATGTTTGATGTCTAATACCATAAATGCCAAATGCTAAAAGATGAAGCTGTAACTGTATGGGCTCTCTGGTCTTCCAGGAAGCTTGTTTGCATGGTATAGAAGAGCAATCCTCTTCATATTCAGAATTTTCTAAAGATTTATTTTAAAGTACCTTTGTAAGATCTACAACAGCATAATTCAAACATGTTCAAATCAAAATTTCTTGTGTCCCAATGATACTCTGGGTGTTTTTTTATACTCTTTGAGACTAAAGAGGGAAAGGAACAGACCATGGGTTCATGTATTAAAATAGGTATTTTCAAATTTGGGTTACCTTGTTGTTGTATGTTACTTTCTTTTCTAACCTTTGGACTGGAGTTATGTCTTCTGATGATCGAAAGGGGTGGTTGAGTATAATAAATGCTTACTGAAAGATAGATTGTTTCTGGCAATATCTTCTCCAGCCTTGCTAAACATGTTGTAGAGCCCTAATCTTTCCTATCTGAGAGTGCTTCAGCCTCTGAAAAACATAATTTTGATTAAACCTAAAACCTGCATATGTTTGCTTATACTGGAAATACTTTTGTATGTAGATCTGTATGGCAAATCTCATCTCCTTTATTATTCAATTGCTACTTTACCAAAGTAAGTGCCTGCACTGATTAATCTGTATTTGCAGTTGGGATTTTAATAATATTTAATTAAATCAAACAAGATTTTAAAGAGTAACAGCTGTTGGGAACATAGCAATGGAAAATAACTTTGGTACAGAACAGGACAGTAGGTTGATGGATGGCATGCTTCCCAAGGGATTAAAAGTCATGTCAATGCTTTGGGTCATTTTTTGGGATTGGTTGGGTGGTTTTCTTTTCTGCTAAGAGACCTAGGCCAAGACACGCTGTAGCCAAAAAGTAGCTTGTGATATATTTTTCACCTCACTGAGGGGTAAGGCAAGTGCTATGAATTGTTGCAGCCTGAACTGCAAAATGCTGCTGTCATGTCAGGGTCACTGTATAGAGCAATATGGTGTATAAACTGTGAGTGCAGTTGTCTGGAAGAGACTGTGAAAGAAGGGAGCTGGGAACAGGCTTTGGTCAGTTGTCCAGTGTATTTATGAGCTAGAGAATTTTTGAGTTACTCTGAGTTATTCATGCCAGAGTAGCAAAGCAGTTCTGTGTATTGGATCACAGAGAGGGATTTGAGAACAGAAGGAATGACTAATCCTTGTGTGTGCTAAATTCTTTCACAAAGAAGATGAGACTTGGTGTAAATGTCAAGAATCAGATCTGGAGAGGGGGAGAAGGATATTGTGCTTTAAACACAACCCTGTGTTTGAATAACTGAGATCTCTCAGTGAGGTACCTGAGTATCTTGTCATGCTGGTAGAGAAGCCTGGTGAAGAGTTTTTACCCCAGCCAATGGCTTGCAATGCAACTCAGTCCTCTAGACTGCAAGGCAGTAAGTTAAGCCATGGGGGAATAGTATGCAAATAAAATCTTGAAGGGGAAGAACTGAATTTTTTAATAACTTTTTGCATATTGTAAAATACAGCTGTAGCAGCCCGCAGTCATAACAGCAGCAGTTCTTTTTCTTAATAACTGGTTTGTTAAAGCATGTACCGGAGCTGTGGGCAACACTGAGCTCAGTTCTCTTCACCTGAGGCTGGTCAAACCACCATCTCTCAGGAGAATTTTGCCTGTGACTACTGTGAGGCTCATGCTCTGGAGCTATTGTGCTCCAAATGAAATCTGGATTCCTCTGGGATGGGGGAAGGTGAGAATCTTTTGGGGCTTCTCCTGAAATGTTATTGGATACATCCTAAAGCACTTCTCAGTGTAAGATGGTTCTGTCTGTGGGCTTTAACTGCTAAACTAGAAAGCCTTTTCTTTATTCCACATTATTCTTTATTCCAATATTTAGAAAGGGAAGAAGTTTCAAAAGGGAAGTTTGAGAACTAAAATTAGTATTTTCTCTGTGGTATATGGCTCAGCTCATAGCTCGGTACATGTAGCAGTCTTTTATCATCAATAAGAATTACTGTTCTATTTAATGGCCCTATAATTAATTACATGATTTTAGTAAATCTTTTTAATTAAAAGTGCTTTCCATGTGGTGTAACAAAACAAAAAAAGACCTCTTACTGTGTTGCAGATTTTCTACGGACTTGTTTGTGTGCTCTCTTGTGGGCAGGTCAGAGGCAGCACACAAAATAATACTGGAAAGACATGATCTGGAGCAGATGTACGGTTGATAGAATTCCCTTGAGATTAGCTTGGCAAAGCTGTGTGGTATCTTACTGTCCAAAAGAGTGCATGAATGTTCCTCAATGGACAAGTGTGTGTTTGTTATGATTTTATGTCTGTCTGACATAACAGTTCCAGCTATAAAGGACAGCAGAGTACCTCTGTGGTTATATCTTAGTGATGTTCCTTAGTTCTTAGACATAAGCAATTTTTTCTGCCCTGTTATGAGGGAATATAGGGTGTGTGGAAGTTACTTTATTTTTCTATTTCTTTTTAGGTATAATTTTAAATTGGACAACTGAAGTCAAAAGCATGTGAAATCACTCCCTCAATTTAACAATATCTTTATTCACTAATTTTTCTAACCATCATGTTTGGTTAAAATCTTGGCAAAACTTGGCTGTATTTGCTTTTTTTGAGGTATAGTGTGATATAGAAATAACCAAACTGTTTTTTAAATATGTGATACTTAAAATAGTTCAGTAATGGAAAACAGCTCTTTGCAGACTGTTTTCATATTTGACAGATTTAAAAGAAAGACTGGTTCACTTTTAGTACCTTCCTGTAGAAATAGCAGTTGTTAGCTTGGGAGGTCTAACAATGTAAAAGTATGTTTTTATTATTTTTATCTTTGATTCAGAGCAAAATTAGGTGTACATGCTTTGTGTAGAATTTAACACAAACCCAAGTGATCTGACATGAGTCAAAGACTGACTGTGTAAAGAAAGATCTTGGCACCCAAGTGCAGGTTTGCCTTTGGTGCCAGATAAGAAGCAGGGAGGAATGAATAATCACCAGAGAAGCTGATAGAGGCTCAGCTGTTCCTCTCAGGTACATGGAGGGTATTTTTGGTCTTCTTGGTTTTAAAAGGCAGTGTAGGAAGGAGGAAAGGAATCTTTCTGTTACTGTAGAAGGTTATTATATGAAAAACTAGAAATGACAACTTAAGGTGGGATGCAAATTTGCAATGTAGATGTTTAGAAATACTTTTCCTGACTTAGTACAGAATAATTAACACTCCAATATATTTTATATAACTGTTTACCTGGCAAAGGTTTTTAATACTCTTAAAGGATAATTTACCTTTCAATTTTTCTACACTTTGGTGTGTTAATTAATGGCTGTGAGGAAAATACTGAATTGCAGAAGCACTGGGGACATTAGAAAGTGATGTGTAAGCTCCAGAAGTGTAGGAATGGGTTGTTTCTGAAAAACTTCAGTGCTTCAGAAGTAGCATATCCTTGACTTGTTTACTTCATTTTCTCTGAGAACTGAATGCACTCCATCTCAGTGATGTCTCTCAGGACTGTGTCAAAGTGTAATTCTGTGTGGGCAGTTGATTAAAGTGGTTCTACATGAGGAAGTTGCCTTAGTTCAGCAGAAGTTAGAACTTTTGATGGGAACGGAGTTTGCTATTTTTTTAAATACATCACTACTATAAGTTCCTGTGTTTGCATGTTCCATGTAAGGCTGTCTTGAATGCTTTAGCAGCATTTTATTGTTCCAATTGCACAGAATTTTTTTTTTTTTTAAGTCAGTAATGTCCAAAGAGATGTGCAGGCTTGCTCTTTCAAGACACTGAAGAGTAACAAAGCTCAGATGAACTTGTATTACCTGAATCATCAGTATATTTGAACTGTCTCCTTGAAGTGATTTCTTGGTTTGTCACTTTGCCTTTGGACAGAAATTGTTTAGTGGGAAGAACTAGAAAATTTGGGATTTTTTAAATTTTTCTCTTCTTTCTTTGGTGTTTAAGCTTAAGAAAAAAGACTGCTTAAAAGGAATCATTTTTAATGAGATTTGGAACCTTCTTCCTCTTTCAAACATTCTGATCTTTGTTGTTCTTCAGAGCATGTTGGGCACCTGAGAGAGTTCTGTGAGGAGTTCTGAAAAGAACTTGACTTTGATTTCATTTGTCTTGTTTCCTCACCAGTGCTGGATCCTTGTGTCCTCCTCTTGCTATATAAGCCCAGCTATATAAATAACATACTGTTGACCTGATTCTAAAGCCCCTACTTCATTAATTCATTATGAGATAGAGGGAAGATTGTTGTATTTCTCCTTAATGTCAGTTTTTCATATGGAAATTTATGCTTTGATTTGTTTTGCTGTTTAGAAAGTCATGATTTCCTTCCAGAAAAATAAAGCAAGAATTCACTTCACATGCATGCTGTTGTTAGAGGGTGACTGGGAAAAATAGAAAACTAGCCCTTTGAAGACATTTGAGCATCCAGTGACTTGGAGAATCCTGCTTCTTCTTGGTTAGGTTTTTTTCTGCTGATATCTGAATCTGTTGCAATATGGCTCAGCTTCAAAAAAAGGAGAATAAAAGGTTGAAGTCACTGTATAGCTTGTGCATTAGGGGTCTGTTGTGGAATGGTTGTGCTCACAAGGCCTGGCTACTCTGTGTGATGTGCCATCAGTCCCAACTGCCTATACTGAATCAAGTGTATTCTTGTGCCCCAGGAGCTGTGAATTCTGGTCCAGCCTTCTGTTTCACACCACCAGTGACTGGGTTTGGGATGAGCTGAGTGGTGAGGATCACTGGCTATGTGTGTTGGACTGCAACATCTCTTGCTTAGCACTTGCTGATACTAGAACTGGTGCTGACTCTTACTGTCTGGAACTCAGCTTTGGTTTTATTACTTGCCTTTAACAGATGTGATATGGGCTAGGTGATGCCAAAATCTGCTTTTTGAATCTATGCTTCTAGTGCATCTTCAGTCTAGTACAGCTGCAAATTTTCCTTGTAACAATAAAATTCATCTTATGTGATAGCTTCCTCAGAATCTTTTAAATATATAAATCATCTGTGTAAATGTATATAAAAATCATCTCCTACTTGGGATTTGCTGATCATTTCTCAAAACATCCCATTGAAGCATCTTGATCCGTGTTTTTATCTCCCTTTTATTCTGAGCGGTTAATGATCCAAAATTAAGCTCTACTTTTGTTAAGGTTAAGCTTCACCAAGCAGCCATTCCACTCCTTGTTTCCTTAATTTTCTCAGTCCCTCCCCAAATAGCTATTATCAAGGGATTCATCACTGTTGTCATGTGATTTATCTCACCAACACTGCCAATTATGTAAAATATATATTATTTCAAACTCTGATAGATACAGTAACTTTTCCTTGTCACTCCACACTTGGACATGATGTGGAACACCTTTAGGAAAGACTTATTTTCTTACTGAATTTCGACTTAATCAAAACCTAATGACTATATTCATCCCTTACTTTTAGACCCAGTGCTCAACTACTTGCTTTCATCTTTTCCTTGATCTATTTCTCTCATGGGATAAGAGTCTTCTCAAAGAAATTCTTTCTCCATTTGAAATAAAAGTGAAGTCAAAGTAAGGGTCTCCAAATTCTTCTGTCATATGTAAAGGTTTGTGTGATATCAGCATATACCAACACAAGATACTTACCAGCTTACTCAGGCAACCTCACTTCTATTTTTCTTATTTTGGCAGACTGAGCACTATTTTGTTGCCCTTGGTCTTATGCTGATATCTTTCAGTTTTCTAAGTGAAGTGCATGTAACAGTTGTTGCTCCTAAGAAGCTCTAGGATAATATCCTTGTTTGTTTGTACCACAAGGATGGCTCCCAGGTATGCGTTCTGTAGCTTTTAATTTTCTTCTGTAGACACACCATTTCCAAAATACTTAAAACAATTGATGCAATGATTAAAATATAAGTGATTATCTTTGTGCCTCATCATTTATGTCCTCATATTTAACTTAATTAGAAATAATTTTTTCTGTTTGTTTCCTGCATTCCACCTCTTTGCAACAGCTGCTGACAAGAAAAGGAACAATGTTATATTCATTCATTACCCAAAGCTTTTTATTTTTCTTGGATGCTACTTGATATTGACATGTTCCTTTTCAAGTCTGCATTTCATGCACCAAAAACCCATGACACAACCCCCCACTATTTGACTAGAAAGTAAAATCCACTGCTTCCATGGCAGAAATGGATGATGAGTAATAATTTCCAAAGATAAAGCTGAAGAATCCAGCTCAGCACACCTGCTCCATGTTTGTCTGCTCAGCACCTTGTTTTGAAAATGGCATTGAAGGAGTAAAGTACTTGGTATACTCTGAAAACAATAGAATAACAAGTGAAAATCAGAGTTTGGGTCTGAACAGAGACATAACTTCTCATGCTCAATTCTTTAGACATGACCACATCCACCTTCCTCACTTCCAACAGCTTTCAAGGGACTAAAATTCCTGCTGTGCATTTGCAATGGAAACTAACTGACCTTGCTAAGACTCCCCCTATTTCTAAACACAGCTACCTTCTATTGTCATCAGAGATTATTTTATGTTATGTAGTAATTTTTGCAAATTTTTGAAAAAAAATTATTGTTTTTTCTTGCTCATCATTGAATGTTACATTAATAGAATTCTAGGCCATTTTCTTAGCTGTACTCAAAGTTGGAAAGAACTCCTACATTGATTGATGAAACTCAACTAACCCATGGCTGTGAAAATAATGCATGTTGTGTATGGTCTGTATGTAAGTTGTTCCTTCATTACCTATTCCCTGGTATTGGTAAGTACCTGATAATTTGTCTTCCTTTTGCTCTGATGCTTGGGACCTCTTTCCTCTCTGTGCAACAACTGATGTTTAGGCAGTTCAGCTGCAATGCATCCTGTTGTCTGCATTAAGACATCATGGGTACAATTACAGAGTACCACAGAGAAACACAGCAGATAATCAGACTATCAAGGTTATAATCTGTTCCTTGTGTTCAGTTACAAGTCAGAGTGGCAGAGGAGAACATTAGAGTTAATGCATAGGGCACCTGAAGTTACAAACACACAAAGATGGTAGAACACTTCAACATCATTTAGTAAATGGAAAGTGCTGCTATTTCATCTAGTTCATATCTAATTGTTTTAGCCTTTGGCATGAATAGCTGTGTTGCTGAATCAGCAGTAGCAGGGCTGGACCCAGGCTGGCTGAGATGATTTTAGGGGAATTATTACACAAAATGTGTGTGTACTCTTTAAATTAAAGGTAAGTGAGTATACACAAAAAAAAAATTCTGCCAAAGTATACTAAATGCATAGCAGAGAAAGCATCAAGAAGCAATACAATTGTGTTCTTATGAACAAGTCAGTTCTACTTTTAATGAAATTTCATGGTAGTTCTCATTGTTTGCTATAAATAAAATACAAAGTTTACCTTTCACATACAGTAAAGAATTTTTTTTATTTGGTAGATATGTCCTGTAGCTGTCCTAGGTAACAATATATATTTGAATTAAATTAAAAAAGCATATCTAAGTTGCCTGGGAATGGCATTCCTAAAGTCCTATTATGTTATTTCTGTTAAAAAACAAGGGGAAAACCCAGCTCTTTCTTTTTTTTTATCACTTTAGGGTCTCCTGAGTTTATGCAGATGCTATAAATCACAGAATATGCTGAGCTGGAAGGGACCCACAAGGATCATTGAGTCCAGTCTTTAGCCCTACACAGGATTATCCCCAAAAGTCACACTGTGTGCCTGAGGACATTGTCCAAATTCTTCTTGAACTGTCAGGCTTGGTGCTGTGACCACTTCCCTGGGGAGCCTGTTCCAGTGACCAGACACCCTCTGCATGAAGAACCTTTTTATAATATCCAACCTAAATGTCCTCTGACACAACTTCAGGCCATTCCCTCAGGTCCTGTCACTGGTCATGCTGAAACTTGTGTTCTCGTATTTCATCAATGGTATGATCAGAAACAGGGGCAGAGGACTTCAAAAGACATTTTAGAGGACAGGCCCTGTGCAGCCCATAGGAGAAATTAGTAACACCTTTCAGAAGTGAATAAAGTTTTTGACTTTTCGTTGCAGTCCAATGGTAAATGCACTTAAAAGCAAAGACTGTCCTTTGTTTTCTTTCAAGCCCATGCAGTCCAATTGTAGCAAAACTGTTAATGTAAGGATAGAGCAATTCTTAATATCAAACTTACTTGGAAAAAAAGCAAGTATTTGACTGTCCCCAGGCCCTTTTGTTTTTAATACATTCAGCTATTTGTATGCATGGATTTAATATGAAAACACAGAGTGAATTCTGTGTTCCCCTTTTGTGAGTGCAGTTTTCAGCTTTTTGCTCTAAATCTAATAGTTGTAAGCTAAGTACAGGTAACCTCATTAGCAACAACACCAGCAGTTCTGTACAAAATGTGATTATTGTGTACTCGTGAAGGAACAGGGAGTGTTGAGTATTGCCATGCTGAGCAAGAGGCACTAAAGGCTCTGAGTGATTTGTTATTCTTGTATTAGGGTGACTACACACCCACCTACAGCAGTGGTAGTATGAATCTCCATCTGTGCCATTAGATGAAGTGGCATTATTTTAACACTTTGGCGTTAGTTAGCTTCATATGTTGCCCCATCAATGTATTGATGTCCAAGTAGCTCCAAGATGCTTCAGCGTGCTCACTCTTTGTGGAGATCATCTGCAGGAATAGTTCAGTCTATGCAGATAAATGCCAAAAGTACTAGAGCATTCTACTTAGTCATGCAAGGCTCTTTAAGAGATTTTAAATTGCTGTTATACAAACTGATGTCACTTTGCTCAGTGTCAGCAGGCTTGACAGGTCTTGCTGAGTGGTAACACTTTCTGGAAGTTGTAGAGTGAACATCTTAGCAGAACCAGTCCAACTGCTTATTTTTTAAGTTGTGCACAGCTTGTGCTCCCGGCTGGGGTAGAAGAGAAGGACTGGTTCATGCTACTAATGTGTTTTTCCATGGTCTGGGTGCTGTGTTCAAATAATGTTTTTCAGAGAATTATTAAAAAAAAAAAAAAGAAAAAAGAAAATTGGACAATGTTATTTTTTTCTGTACTGTATGAATGATACCAGCTACATTTGAATGATGTTTTATGTGGTTAAGTTGCATGAGTGAGTAGCAGTTGCTCCAGGTGTCCCATTTTAGGGATCTCCTATATTCCTTAAGGAAATTGCAGGTGGTGATGTAATTGGTCATTTTTCGAATGGACCCAAAATGAACAGTTCTGAAGTGGGCCACTTGAAATATGGTAACCATTTTTTAATGTTGTTACTCCAGTATAACCGCTTGCTCAGCATGTACCAAAATACCCTTTTAAGTAAGGCCTGGCATTGCTCTGCTTACAGCACAGAACAGTTTCTTGGATGGACTGTAATTATTTTATTCACTTCATCTAACTGCTGCTATTGATATCTAGAGGCACAAAAGGATGAACTTTCTAGTCTTTTCTGTCCTTGTAGAATTGGTGGGAATACAAAATGTTTCCAGTAGGAAGAAGGAATCTAGTAGTTTGCTAAGAAAGCTCTCTTTTTAGAGATTGGGCTCAGATTCCTTTGAAATTTTGGTAACACTTGCATTGAAGAACCTGGTTCTGTGCCTCCTGGCTTTGGAGGTCCTCCCACTGCTGTTTAAGTTCTTGATCTGGCTTGGCTGAAGATTCACCAATTTGATGAAACAGGTGTACAAGGAATTTTAAAAACCTGTTTCTGCTTTTTTATTGCTGTCTTTTTGGCCATGGGTTGAATGTTCAATTCTAGTCTGTTCCCAGGGGGAAGATTGACAGTTGCTGTTTGTATTTATACATCAATCATACAAATTTATTCTGGGTTAAGACTGAGAAGATTTGAAAAATAGCTGTGGTCTCACTCTAAAAAAATAGAAATCACTTGAGTTTTTATTTAAGCTGAGGGACAATGAGAGTAAAGATGATTACATAAAATCTGAATGTTTATACACTAATTGGGGGGCATGGGAGGGTGTGTGTGTAATAATTTCTGAAGTATTTAAGTGAAAGGTTACCATTGTAAAATAGCTAAAAGTAGAAAGAAATCAATCTGCCAGATTAGATAATGGAGTATAGGTCTTGGCCTTCTGTCAGTCCTAGTGTCATAGCAGGTGTCTTGGTAAGGTAATATTGCTCAACAACCCTTTGATCAACAGAACACATACTGTGAAGTGTGAACAAATGTGTTGTTGGTAATTACTACACCCCACTGGGGAGAAGAAGCAGAGGTGGGGAACACACCACATCTATACTGAAAGGACCTGGGGCATTCCCTGCACAATGATGTTTTATTTAGGTCAGAAGAGGGGTGTTTGGGGTTTTTTTTGTTGTTGTTTGTTTGTTTGGTTTTTTTTTTTTTTTTTTTTTTTTTTTTAATTATTTACAAATA